>CAJVSB020000242.1:0-67575 GCA_911865555.2 Thlaspi arvense
GTCCAGTTATGATAGTTGGAGTTGGGTTCTTGTGAGTCTAAGCCCGGTTCATCCCAGTTCACCTCAGTTTTTGAGAATTTGAAACCGTTTCGGCTTGATTCACAGGAATGGGGCGGTTCAGCCTAGTTCAATGGGTTTTTGGTCAGATTTGGTCTGGGTTTTGATAGCCTAAAGTTAGTTTAGCTCGGTGTGAGATTTGGGAATCCGGTTCGTGCCCAGTTTATGCTTTTGGAAAATCCGCTTCACTTAATTTACAAACCCGTTGAGATTAAGATGTGGAGTTGGTTTAGGCATAAATTGAGTTAGTTAGTGACGACTCAAGAGGGGTCTCGGGTTTGCGTGTCAGGGGCCTGGTTGAGGGTTTAGATCTTGGGCCGCTTTTGATAATTATGATTTTTAGGAATAATTCCGATTTCAGTTCTGATGTGCGTGTTGGTGATTGTAGATACTCGGAAGAGGCACGCATTGGTCTTTGAACTGTCTATCTGAGTTTTTAGCATTTGATTTTTGACGTGCCCGGTGAGTGATGATACTCTCTGTACATGTGTTTGCATTACAGTTTTCTGTTAGTTTGCTGTATTTTGGTTTCTGAACTATGAGGTTACTTCTGGGACATGAATCTACCTGTTTTAAAGTATGAAAGCTTGAAATTATTTCTATAATTAATTACATACTTGCCTCAGTGATACATGCATTTTTAAAAGTTAATCTGTCGTGAGTTTGTATGTGATTCCAGTTTTCTAGTTCTGACTATGTTTCTGATCTAGGGTGCCAGGGCTCAACCGACGGATGGTGTGGTGCCGTAGCGTACGGGGAGTGCCTGGGCCCAACAATGTGATATGTGTGATTCTAATTCTGGTTCTGGTTCTAGCTCTGACACAAGATCCCAATGTGACAGATATGAGATATGTAACTTTGATTCTGATACGAGACGCCAGGGGCTCTGCCATTGTACGGTTGGCCACTGTAGCGTGCAGGAAGTGCCCTGGGTCTATATGTGACTCTGGTTCTGATATGTGATATGTGATGATATGTGACTCTGACTTTGATATGGGAAGCTAGGAGCTCTACCGCCGTACGGTTTACCGCCCGTACGGTTGGCCACCGTAGCGTGCGGGAAGTGCCTGGGTCCACCTGTGACTCTGATTCTGATACGGGATTCTAGGGGCTCAGCCGGCGGACGGTGGGTCACTGTAACGTGTGGGGAGTGCCTAAATCCATATGTGGCTCTGATTCTGATATGTGATATGTGATACGTGATACGTTCTAATACTCCGACAAATCTTTGTTTTCTGGTTCTGACTATGCATATGTAAACTACATGTGTTATCTGAGGTAAATATGATTTTGGTAAACTGTATTGTTACTAGAGATGATACTTGTGTTTTAAATAGTTATGATTCCTATCCTGACATGTCTAGATAGTACTGTTATTTATTGAGTTTTATACTCACCCCTTTTTGCCCCACCTTTTAGATTTCTATTCTGATTGGCATCAGTAGTTCCAGCGTCATTTCATCATAGCTGTATTGACTCGATTGTATGGGGCACTTTCTGTGTATGTTTACCTTTTTGTACTTTAGACACTCCGTGTATAGTTTAGATATGTTATGTTATGTATATTGATAGTTTTTTTGATAAGATGTTTTATCTATTTTATTCTGGTCAAAAGCTTACTAGAGTTGGTACGCCAATCCTAGTGCCGGTCACATTCCTAGGTTGGGGTGTGACAATTTCAGGATTTGAAGAAAGGAAAAATGAGCTTATTTTTCCGGTTGATAAAATTATTTAATTTTTAATAAAACAATTACAAACATTTAAATGTTTAATTTTAAAATAGTAGAAATGACAACACTTCTAATATAATATCAAATCATATAAACATAGACATACTCACTCAATGATGCAAATGGGAAAGCGAACCAGCACTAAGACCTAAAAAATTTTTAGGAACTGGATGAGTATAAACTCAATAAATGATAATACAAACTTTAGTCATACTAGGACGTATATTATAAAATATGCAAAAATATATGTGTATAGTTAAAACAGTGAGCAAAAATCATAATATATGCCTCATATATCCAAAAATACAAATTTATAAAAAAAACAGAGTTTTAAAATTGCAGAACCTGTGGGAGTAACGTATCACATTATATATCATTTCAACGACAGAGCATATCATGTCGGACGTATCACATGTCACATCACTATATATTATCTCTGTGATAGAGTGTATGTTGGAGTATATCATATCACATTATGACTTACCAAGGGTATATATCACATCATAACTCATAAATCGCCAACTAAATGCATCAGGTCAAAGTATCTCATATTATAATTTATCATAGTATCTCTTCTCATCATATGATTTCTTTCAAAACATAATTTCTATTAGAGGCATACAGTTAAATCAGAGTCAAAAGTGTATAATGTCTCAACCTAACTTACCATAATTTCAAGAATCAATTTCATAATATCTGTCTCAGATTTTAATATTAAATCAATAATTCACCTCAAACAATTTATGTCTATCATAAAAACTTATTTTCACAATAAATAAATGAATAGAATTAACAACACATGCATAAAATAAGTATTATTATTTACAGTACAAATAGGAATTAAAATATTCGAATTTCCATAACAATGAATCTAACGATCGAAGTGCGTATTCTCATGTGTCTACAATTTGGCGAGATAGTTGGCTTACCTATTGATACCACATCTAATGTGAACAATCTCAACCTACCGCTGAGATTGAAGGATTTTTGGCAAAACTAGGACAACATTGTACTATACTTTGAGCTTGGGCATCCACAACATGTTTCAAATATGATTCAACGATAACACTCTTGGTGCCTAAGTTCCAGGCCAAGAGGTGACCTTCCCTAATCCCCCAAATCTAGATACGTCCTAATTAATCCCCCAAATCTAGATACGTCCTAATTTGATCCCAACAAAGCACACGTGTTAGGTGAAGAGATGTTTAACTTGACTCAACTCACTATATATTCGAAAATTGCAGTGATAATATTTTCTAAAATTATATATAACATATAAGTTATATTGTGTTAATAAAAAAATATAACTTAGTTAATATATATTGATTACTAATTAATCATAAAAGAAAAAAAAAGCAATCTCCGCCGCCCCCCCCCCCCCCCACCCCACCCAAGCCCAACTCATAACATTATCGAGCTTGTGACAAGCAAAACCATATCCTAACCAGGCTTCTCGTTTCATGGAGCCCAAAATCTATTGCCTATTCAATCCACATTTTGAACAACAAACAATGGGTCAGAGAATCATGCTTATGGGCCAAGATAGCTAGCCCAGAAGGTAAGTTTGTCTGTGGGCCTTACTCTCGCCAAACGAGGCTTTGTTTTTCCTTTGTTTTTTGGTTTTTTTTCTTGTGGGCCCTAAACATGCCCAACTTTCGTAAATTCTCCTACAGTACGATTTACAACTGGATAATGGGCCTGCAAAAGAGCACACGTAACAATCCAACCCCATTAATACACTAAATTGACAGGGGCTGTCCCGTATACTTTTAGACAGATCAAAATTATATTATCTCGTCAGGTAGTTAATAAATATATTTTATATTTTTATTGGGGAAGTAAAAAACTAAAGAGAATCGGGGTGAATTATTTTATTGTTGATGGAGTGTGTGTGATACATTACGTGTTTAACTGGAGAGAAATAAAAGGGAAAATTAGGAATACAATTTCTTATTTCTAAATGATTATTTAAAAAAAAATAAATAAATATTTTATTGTTTAAATAAAAATATGAGTCCAATAATTTGCATTTTTTAAAAATAATAAATCATCAACCAAAAATAAAGCCAAGTTGTTAGTGAGTCGCTTATAATCTAACTTATTTTGTCATGCCTTAACTTGACTCATTTATCTAATTAATTAAGATTAAGTCAAAAAAATTAGTATTTTTATTTTAAGATACTTGTCCTAATTATTTGACATAATTATGAGCCCTAATAGGTCAGTCTATATAATTTATATCATACAAAATAATATATAATATTTATTTTTATAATTTGAATTAGTTTATTGTAATAGGCCAGGGCTATTAAATGAATTTGGATTTAAATAAATTAAATAAATCTGAATTTAATTAACTATTTTTATATTTGAAATCCTATAAAATTTATATGTTAAATTATATCCTAGTTCAATGGATAATCTAAAATTCAATAAAAAAAATTTAATTCGACAAAAAATAATATTATTTTTACACTTTAATATCTCAATTTTATTTTATCAATTTTAAATTTTATAATTTTCTTAATTTATTTTTTACAATTTTAAAAATTTTAATATTATTATATAATTATTAATTAAAAAATATTATTAAATTATCTTTAAATTTTTAACGAATTGAATTACTTAACTACGTATCCAATCAGTTTATTAAGAATCATGGATATTTGTAATAAAAATTTGGCCAATTGAATATTTTAAATTTAATTCTAATTTTAGAATTTAGATCGAATTTAGATAAAATTTAAATAAAAATTATTGTTAGTCCTTTAATAAACAGTGAAATAAATAAATAAAATCATTGCTAATTTTTTATCATCCTATTGATGATAAGATAAACTCAAATTAATAATTTTAATAACAAGCTTGATTTTTAAAATTTTGATATTACTCGATTTAACTTCTTTTCACATAATTCAGTGCACCCAATTTCTACCACACAGCTAAGTGAAAAGTTTCAAGGACAAGCACGGTAAAATATTTCACCCCATGAGACTCGAAATGTAAACATTATTGAAGGTAAGCATTGAGTCAGGTAGATGTCTCACGTTGAAAAAAACAAAGTAAGATTGAAGGTGTTGTCTCCGTCTGCCTAGGCCTAGACGTACACGTACGTTAATCACAAAGGTACATTCACGCTTAGGTTGTCGTCTTTAGACCCGTACTGTTATTTGGATCTAACATCCTGAACTCCGGATTCATCCACTGTGTCTCGGGGGTTCTGCGGGTCAATCTCTTCTTCCCCTCAACACGCGTGAAACCGGGAGGGTTAAAATTTATGCTCATTTTGTATTTTGTAGAAAATTTATTTTATTATTAAAAAATATTATAAAACTTTTATTAAAATTAACTTAGAAAACACCCCAAAAAAACGACACGCAGCAATTAGAAAATTAATTTTAAATTTCTAATTTATATTTAAATTATTTCTTTTATATAGTTCAGAATTTAGTTTCGCATTAATATATAAAAAAAATTAAAAATTGAAAAAAAAAAAGTTGGTTTCACTGGGTCATCGGATATTAAGTTTGGTACATGAGTGTTTGCCGTGTAGTTTAGTTAGATTTGAAATTCAAATACAAGTTAGACTATATTTTACGATTTATAATTTTAAAAAATTAAATCTAACTATAGCTTGTAGTTTGATATTGAAATTCAAGTATAAGTTAGACTATATTTTACGATTTATAATTTTAAAAAATTAAATCTAACTATAGCTTGTAGTTTGATTTAATTTCAAATGAAACTATTGTTACAAAAAAATTAATATAATATTTTTTTACAAATTAGATATTTAAAAAATTTTCCAATCTATTTAAATCATAAATAAATTATCTATAAGCTAATCATAACATCACACATCATATCACAAATATATTTATATAATATAAGAAAATGTAAATTTATACTAATAAAAATCACTTTTTTAATAAAAAAAAATAATTAATTATTAGACAACGTACAAACAAAAAAAAAGAAAATAAAAAAATATATAATTAAATATAAAAATAAAATTTTAAATTTTATATAAGTTATATAATTTATTTAATAGTCAAACTATATAAAATATTTATTTATAAATTAAATTATAAACTAAATCAAATCACAGCCTATACTAATAATTGCGCAAAACGTGGGTCGCGTGGAAACACACAGATTTTGGGTCGAAGGAAATTTACTCGGCATCAATAATGGATGAGTGGGGGAAATTGTTTTTTATTGCTAATCAAAGTCTTCTTTTAGCTTTTCTGACAAGGAAAAGAAAATAGAAAGTCTTCCTCTGGCAAAAAGATGAAGGCAATAGAAGCCAATTCAATATGGTGGCCCATGTGCTTGCATCCCTCTCCTCCTAAGTCTTCTTCCTTTACTATTAATTGATTAATTAACTAACTGGAGATTCTCCAAATGTACAAAAAAAAATAAATGAACAATAGCGACCGTTAACTAAACCTTTTCTTTGACGTTTTGATGACTTCTTGCTTGGTATGTTTGCTAGAATTTGCAAGGAGAGTCCGACTTTGCATTTGCCTTTAATTACGGTCATGAAAAGATTAAATTTAAGTTAAATAAAATAAATTTAAATTTAAATTCAACTTACTATTTTTATATTTAAATTTAATTTACAATTTTATAAAATTTATATTTCTTAAGTTATATTTGAATTCGATAAATAATTTTAAATTTAAAACTGATAAGAAGATAATTTTGTTTCACATTTAAATCCCTTAATTCTATTCTATCAATTATATTAATTTTTGAATTTTTAATTCTCTCAATTTAATTTCATGAACTTTGAATTTATTAAATTATATATATATTTATATATACACATATAGAATTATATATTTAAGGACAAATAACATTATATATAAAAGAGATTATCCTATACAAATATTAAATTTATAACACTTACTCTCCTAGTCAATATTCTAGTAAAATATTCATCAAAAAATTTATTTTTAAGGTATAATTATATTTTCAAGTGTAAATTCTGACTTATCTTTCTTGTTTTAATTATCTATAGTTATCATTAATGTTTGAAAGGACATTTATGTCTTTTAAAAGTATAATTTTTGATAAATACTTTTATTAAAATATTGACTAAATAGGTAAGTATTATGAATTTAATATCTATATAACAAAGATCTCTATTATTTATTTATAGAAGATATATTGATAAAATCTAATTTTTTAATATGGAAAGTGCTATTTGTCATAAATTTAAATAAAAAAATATTAAAATTTGAATTCAAAACCTTAACCCATCAAATTATTTAATTTAATATTCAATTCACCTATTTTCTGATTACAAGTATTTGCAATCGAATCTCATTCATTAACTATCTGAATTGAATTCGAATCCTAAAATTTAGATTAAATTCAGATTATATTTGAATTAAATCTAATCTCTTGACAACACTATTTTAATATTATACATGGAATAATTAAACTTAATTGTTTAAATAACAATAATAGCCAAAAATTTCCCTACTCTATTTTGAAAAAACTTAAACTTCATAAATTAATGAATTGTAGTATGAATTCCCCTTTTTTGTGTTATAAAAAATTCGGGTGAGTAGAGGCTCCTTCAATTCAGGGTCCGGCAAATCAAATATCTTACCGGGACTTTATAATGAAGCGATTGGAAAGAACTCTCAACTTAATATGAGTGCTAAGTAAATTCTAACCAACTAAATCAATGCTCATTACTTATGTGTAATATGATTCCTATAATGTGGAAATCTTGTTTATCTGTTTCATTTGAGTAAAAGACAAAAAGGAAGCTGTTTTCGAAAATCAAAAGAGTAAGAAAGGAATTGTGTTTTCAAAATCTTCACGTTTTTGAAAACAAAAAACAAGAGTGAAGAGAACAACTTCCCCAAACTTTCCCAGAAAAGTCGACTTCCATGGCTCCAAAAAGAGGAAGTACAGTTGCGAAACAGCTTTCTTTTTTCACGTCAACAGAAGCACGACGTAGATGCATGTTTAGAAAACTACGTTGCCGCTCGCGAGTCCCTGTCAATCTGTCCCCTAAGCATAGAAAAAAAACACGCAGACGTTGGGCAAGGGAAGCTGCGCCTTCGCTTCGGACTTTCCGTCAAATACGACAATTAATGGGCCGGTGTTCCCCCCACGATTCAACGTCACTTCCCCGAACTTCCTTCCGCGTAGCTTTTGCTTTTTATCCGTAATTAATGTAAACGACAATTTAGGTGTCGTTTTAGTCAACAAGGTGGTCACTTGCAAACGTGCTACGCGTTTGGGTTGGTTGGTGCACTAGTTGCCGTTTGCAACAATTTTGAAAAATTATTTTTGTCCTTTGTGAGGACACTTTTGACTTATTTTAAAACTTGCTTATAATTTTTACTTGTTTTTATTTAAGAAAAAAATTAAAATTAGAAATTGATTTTAGAAATAAATAGAAGCTATCTTTTAAATATTTTAAAAATAAATAGATTGCAAACAAAACTTGCTTCAAATGTTGAGTTGAATTCATTGATTCCAAGTGATGAATTAAAAAAAAAATGGGTTCAATAAAAATGATTTGTTTATCTAGTAGATTTACAAATAGATATTTCATCCCCGAATATGAAATGTAAACGTAAAAAACAAATTTTTTTTATAATTTATCTAGTTATATTTCCATCAATTAATTAATTATCACACCAATTATTTATATTATTATTCCTAATTAAATCTAATTTATTGATATAAAGAAGTAAACTGAATCAAAAGTTTTCTTAATTAATTTAGGTGTGTGTATGAATATACATTATGTGAAATATTGAAATCATGTAACATCCAAAACCCATTTCTTTCAAAATTTCTTAAACTACTTTTACTTATTTTTTAATTTTATTTAAAAGGAATTTTGAAGGGTTACAGTAGTTGATATACTGATGGATTTTTTTGATAATGTGTTGGTTATTACCCTATTATTACGCCTCTTAAAACTAAAGAGGTTGGGGTGTGACAAATCACGTGAGAGGACATGTATTTTTTTTTCTTACTTTTTGCTTTTGACAGGACTATGTTGTCGTGTAACAACCCAATTTTCAAAATAATTTAGGTTGAGGACCTAACTGCGAGAATTAGGAGTTTGGGGGTCTTTGTGCGAGAATTGAAATTTCAAGGGACCGAACCATAAATTTATGTAAGGACCAATCTGTGAGCAAGAATGGTTGAGGGACTGAAATTGGAATTTCCTCAGAAATCTGACAGGAACAGGTCCGGAACTGTTGTTCGCGATTTCCCATGCCGAGTAATGATTTCGACGTGTTTTCCACATTTTGGTGTGCGTTTTTGCAGCCCTTGCTGAACGCCTCAAGCAATTTCATCTTTGGAACACAGAGGGAGGAGAAATTGGGAGCTTGAAGCTTCGTTCGGTTCGCGGGAGGCCGAGCGGATTTCTGGGTTTTTGGGAGCTTTTCTCATGTTTCTTCTCTGATTGATTGTCACTGGGAGGTCGCCGGGGGTCGTGCGGCAGTTCTGGGAGGTTGTCAGCCAAGGTAAGCCGCCGTGGCTGCTTGATTTCTTTTTTTGTTCCCGGACAGGCGGGAGTTGCAGGCAACCGGGTTGAACACTCGGTTGCTGGGTGAAGGAGACGGACCTGGAAGGATCCGGGTCCGCGTGTTGGGCTAGCCCAGTGGGCTGGGCGGCCTGCGGGCTTGAACCGCGGGCCGAGCCCAAAAAACAAAAAAAAAAAAAGAAGGGAGGCGAGTTGGGCCGAGTTGACTCGGTCTGAGTCAACTCGGCCTTGTATGGATGGGCAAGTCAACCCGTATGGGTTGACTCAGTGAACTGGGGATATGCTATCCCGAGGATAGCAGGAGCTAGGATAAGGGAGCTTGGGGATAGGCTGGGATTAAATAAACCTGGATCAATTGGATTAGGGTTTTGAAGGGTGAACCGACCAAGGTTGACCAAGGGTTTGACTGTCGGTTCAGTGGTCTTTTGGGCTCAGTTTTGGGAAGTTGGACCGGTTCTAGATTCAGGGGGATGAAACCTATCAGACCAAGTGGGTTTGGGAAAATTTGGGTGCCCGGTTCGAGGTGAACCGGCCGGTTTAGTGTATTGATGCTCATATGACCGGTTCATTGGTTTTCAGGCCGGTTCTTGGGGAGTTTGGACCGGTTCCTGGTTCAATATGATAAAACCTAGTTAACCATGAAGTTTGGTGATTTTTGGGTGATCGGTTCAGGATGAACCGGTATCGGTTTGCGTGTTAATGCTTAGGATTAGGGTTTTTGGCTCAGTTCGGAGTTGGTTTGAGCCATTTTTGGCCGGTTCATAGTGGTTCCTAGGGTTTTTGGGCCTTCTGAATCCAATTTTGAGGGTTTCGTGGCCATTTGAGTTGAGTCGGAGGTAGTTTTAGACCAGCTAAACTGGTTCGAGGTTTTGGAGACCGATTCGTTGCGGTTCAAGTTTTGTGGAGGCTGGTTCCGTAGTGTGAGGGAGGTTAAGCAGATTTGTTCTGTATTAGTGAGTCGCATAGGTTCCGGTGACAGATCGTGTTGCCTTGAGATGCGTGCCAGGGGGCCAGTTTGGGATTTGAGTCCAGTTTGAGGCTACCGAGCCTGTTTCTCGTGCCGGTTTCAGTGTTGGTGATGATTTTGTGTGATTTTGATTGCAGATTTGCAAGCAGGGGCACACCCAGACTACTAAGTCGGGCTAGGTGACTCGGGACTCTCGTTTTGGCTTAGCGTCTGTACTGTGAGTGATGATATCCTCTCTATACTTGTGTTTTCATACTGTGATTCTGTTACATGATAATTATGTGGTTTTGGAAACTATATATGATTATATGTTATACTCGGGATGTGTTATGTGTTTTGTGAATTGTCAATGAGTTATGTTAGTATGTGATACTAGTTTTGAGATGTAAACTGTATAAGCGTATGTATATTGCTTTTGGCTTATATGTGAGGATTGTTGTGTGATGTGAGGCGGCGGGGGCCGCGAGTGGCAGAGGCCGTGGATGTGATGTGTGACGTGTGATGTGAGGCGGCAGAGGCCGCGGGCGACAGAGGCCGCGGATGTGACGTGTGATGTGAGGCGGCAGGGGTCGCAGATGTGATGAGATGTGATTTGAGGGATGGCAGGAACTCGGCTGGAGTATGGTGATTCGTATTGTCCAGTGATGAGTGGCCTGAGTCCAGTGATGGGATTTGGGGACGGTAGGAACTCGGCTAGAGTGCGGTAATCCGTAACGTCCAGTGGTGAGTCAGCCTGGGTCATGCGAGGTGATTGCGATGCCAGAACTCGGCTGAGTACGGTGACCGTAGCGTCTAGTGGTGAGTAGGCCTGGGTCCAGTGTTGTGACGTGAGGTGCTGTGGCGTGATATTTGGTTGCTGGTATTCTTGAGTGTATGTTGTTATGTTTTACTAATCATTATATGTGTATGGTTTTGGACTTATGGCATGATATATATATCCTGATATGCATAGATTAGGTATCATCCGTACTCACTGAATTTCGCGACTCATAGTTTTTAAACATTTCCAGATTTATTTGACTGTACTCACCTCGTTAGCGTGCCAGTGTGGGAGACAGCGACTGTGGATTTGATCGATGTACGGACACTTCTCTTTTTGTATATTTTCCCTGTTGTATTCTAGAGTAACTTTCCTTGTACTCTCAGATAGGATCCTGGGTGGTTTTTGGATGTTATATTATTGCACCTTGTGTATATTTTTGTATTTTCAGAGTTCGACTGGTTTTATTGAGACTTTCTAGGGTCAGTGGATCCCAGTGCTGGTCACGGGCCCGGGGTTCGAGGCGTGACATGTCGAGACCTAAATTTATTAATTGGTTTGATAACATATTCATTTAATCCAATTTTTGTTAATATCAAAATTTTAGTATTATATAATAAATATTAATATTATATTTTGTGATTAATGAATAATTAACTGCATTTGAGTTTATTAATTAATTATTAAAATAAATTTTCTCAATCAAGTTAAAGAAAATTAATTTTACTTCAAAAAAATGGAACCTATCAATTAAATGTCATATAATTATATTTATAAGAATAAAAGTAAAGCAAAAATTTAATTAATAGGCATACCTTATTATGTATGTGCCAGAGCACAATAAATATTGAATTATAATTTTTTAAATAAAAATTCAGTTGTGATTATTTAAATTTTAAAAAGAAAATGATATAAAATTTAATATTTTTAATGAGAGACCCAATTTTGTTTTTAATTATCAAACAACCCTTCAACCAAAATTGGCATTTCAATTCAATCCCAGTTATCAAACAAGGACAAAAGTTAGGTTATATTTTTTAAGTTACTTTTTTATTAAAATATTTGGAGTCTTCTCATGAGTATTTTATACTCTTTATTTTTTCTGTAAAATAATATTAATTTTTGTTGTTACAATGTAAAATAATATTAATTACATAAACAGGAGATATTACAGACATGTTATGTCCGTACACAAATTGATTTATTGAAATTCGGGGTAGTGGGGGCCCATGACTTGCCGCGGCCCTTTTTTGGTAGCCGAAATAGACCCGCAAAAGGTTCAGGTCAAAGAGGAGGCGGCATGGTCCAACCCCCCCCCCCCCCCCCCCCCCTCTCTCTCTCTCTCTCTCTCTCTCTCTATATATATATATATATATTAATAATTAAATATTAAATTATGACACTGTCATTTTTTTAAACAAATTATTGTTATTGACCGATATATTATATTTTTTGTATTATATTAATTTTTATATATTTTTATTATATGAATTATTAATGAATTAAATTTTAATTTGAATTCATTTGAAATTTAATCTAAATTTAAGAATTTAAATTTAAATAAGATATTATAGTTTAAAAATTTGAATATAAATATTCATAATTTAAAATAAAAGAATTATATATAAAATTAAGTAATCCGAACTGTTAAATATTCAAATTCAAAATTTAACAATATTTTTATTAAATTAATAAATTTATATATAATATTAATAAATCTAAATTTGTAAAAATTATATTAAGAAAATCAGTAAATTCAAAAATAATATAATTTATGTAATAAAGTTGAAAAATTTAAGTACAAAATAACATAATTTTCTTATTGTATTAGATTTTTTATTGAATTTTGAATTATTTATCAAATTTGAATATGATTTAACAAGTATAAATATTATATAATCTCGCATTAAATTTAAATATAAAAATAAATAATCAAATTTAAGTTTAAATTTATTAAATTTAATCAAAATGTGATTAACTAACAACTTTACTTATTTATATATTGAATTTTTTTGTGCGGAGCACGTATTCCACTTTATATTCTCCGCTTGTCGAACTCCAATACTAACAACTTTTTTAAAATAAAAGAGAGGGGGGAAAGGCAAGGAGTAGGCTAGATAAATTAGGCCTAAGAAAATGGACATGGGATGTGCCGTGTTGCAAAAAACAAGACTTGTACGGAGTTTGTTGTGAAGTGCAGATAAAATTAAAAGCATGTCCGTCGTGGGCTCCCCTCCTCCTGCTTCCCAACTCATGCACCCACTTTTCCACGAAAATACCCTTGTCATCGATGTCCTTGGATTGACAAGTGTAAAGACAAAAATTCAACACGTCATGATTTAATTTAACACGTATAAATTGTATAAATAATTTTCAAAAAAAGTAGCTCTTTTCCATGCTTCTTTGCGAGATTGAAGAGGTGAGTGAGTTGATGACAGGAAGCAAGTACAATGCCCCAACTTTCGAGAGCTCGTGTCTCAATAATGTCGTGAAAGAGGGCAGCCAAAGAGCACTTATGTGTCCGCCAGAGAGTGATATGTTATAAAATGATAACTCCCAACCTAATAAGCTCAAACAATTAATAATATTTTAAAAAAATTCTTCAAATTTAAAAAATTTATTAAACTAATTAATTTAAATAAAATTATCTAACATCTCTCAGTAAAGTAGAGCTCTTATAGTGAGTGTTTTCATGAATAATACTCAAATTTGAGACTTTATTTAAAAAAAATAAACTTTTTCATGAGAGCACTTCCACCCATCTAAAAAGAGATAAAAGGGTTCTTTGAACATGATAATTACTTAATGTTCTTCATTAGATTACTTATTTGAGAAATCTTAAATGTAAAATCTAGTTACGTGCTGAGTATAATTAAAATTAAAATAGGTATGAAAATTTATTTGAAATTTCTTAAATTTACATTCTCTTTTGGAAAATTATTGAAAATAATATTTATAGAAGTCCTCAAGTGAAAAGTTTAGAAGTTTATTGGATAGAAAATTAAATATTTTCCCAATTAAATAATTAAAAAGTTGGACAAAACAAATGGCAAGGAAAACCCAATACAACATTTAAAAGCATCTCTAGGCATGTTAGTGTATATGCATTATACACAAGCCAATGAGAATTAAGTTTAATGCAATAATGGGTCACTGCCATTACAATTTACATAGTGAAATATTCCCAAATGAAAAAGAAAAAGTTGACTTCATTTCCAGTATACAATAAACATGCACCAAATTAGATTATAGTAATGGGGTCAAGTCTCGTTTGATAAGTCAATAATGGAAGGCACTATAAAAACTTCAAATTACCAAAAAAAATAGTAAGAGAAGAAGACAATCGAATCCCTTCGGCTGTATTTTTGTGAAGATGGCTTCTCCTTGGCTAATTGCATGGTAGTCACTTTCAATGGTTCAAGATTTCTTATAAAATTATTCATGGTGTTTAAAAATTGTGAATGGTTGCTCCATCACTCTTGAGACGGTGGCATGGAAAAGGAGGGGAAGGGGGGGGGGGGGACCCGTTACCACTCACCCATTTGAAATGGCTTGTTCAAAGGCTATAATTGACAGCACTGATGAGAGTGTTGTGGACGGTGAGCTCAGCCCACAGTAGAAAACCTGCATGAAGAGTTCCTAGAAACACGTCATACAGGTATTTGAAACTTGCACGAAAATTCAACACATGCAAAGTACTTAATATATGTTGTACATATACATACATATATATGTATATATGTATATGTATGCGTATAGCAATATCTGTTTTCACCCAGAAAACTCGCGCGGCAGATATTTTAAAATCTGGATCAGATCTGTTAGACTTGACAAATGGTTGGGATAGAACTTTTTAACTAGAATTAAAGTTTGATAATCCAATAACAATTAACAACGGGTAAAATCAGGTAGTTTTAACTAATTTGTTATATCAATTTAAAATGACGTATTTATTAATTTATACTTAAAATTTGTGTAATTTAAATTATATTATATTTATAGTAAAATAGAGAGTATTGTTATTTTGAAGTTAAATAATAATTTATTAATTTTATTTATTTTCAAATTTTTTTATCAACTTGTTTGACTAATAGTTCAACCATAATCTGACACTCTTACCGGTTTAATAACCAGCCCCGGTTTTAAAACATCACTTATAATAAAACTTTATATTATTTTTTATGTTTAGAAAAATAATTAGAAAATGGGATTTAAAAAATTATTTAATTTCATAGAAAAATTAGTAATTTTAAAAAATAGTCTGAAAAACCTAAAACCGGGATTTTTTGAAAATTTAGATTGCAAGGTTTTTTTTATTTAAAAAGAGCTAACTTTTTCATGTTGCAAAATAAAAAAATATATTTAGAAACTCAATTTTTATATAAATGACTAAGCGCCAAAAATAGAAAATTTTTAAAAAACTAACCAAATACTGGATAAATTTAATAAAGTTGTTTAGAAGGGAAGAAAATTTAAATCCCATATCTTCTCACTCTATAAAGGGGAAACTGACTTCCTCTGTGAATATAAAAAAGAGCCGACACGTTCACGATCACTAAGGAGCAGAGGCCAGACCACTTTCCACTCCTCAAACCTCTCCCCTGTCCCTACTTCGAACTGAATTTTCTCTGTTCGACAACTTCTCTGCAATCTCTTACCCAATTTTATAATCCCAAAAAAATCTATATGTGTACGTCGTGTCTCTCTCTCTCTCTCTCTCTCTCTTCTTTTTCAGTTTTTCAGATATAATTCAATTCAATCAAACAATCCTAGAGAATTAGTGTGTATATATGCACATTTTGCTTCTCACTCTCCCATTCATCTTTGTCCAATACAGAGTTGTTTATCGAGATAAGGAGAGAGCGATTGCGCTCTGAATTCTGATTCAATAAACTCAGTCAATTTCCTTTTCTTGATCAAACCCATCTCGATTCTGCTCCTGGAGAAGTGATTTTTTTTCTTTAATCTGATTTTGCATGTTGGATGGCCGTTCAGGCGCAGATATTTTCGGCGGCTCACAGAGTTTGATGGAGAATGTTTTTGGGCTCAATGAGCACTGTTTCAATCTACCAGCGAGGCAGCAGAAACCACCAAACCCCTGTTTCGGCAGCACTTGGTTGCTTCCTCGCAGCAACAGTCACCAACCGCTGGCGTTTCCTACCCAGATCGAGAGGGAGGGGCAAGAGATTGATCGCTCATCTTTTCACAGGTTTCAGCAGAAACAGCCTTTTATGTTTTAAAACTCGATTTGTTTTCTGTTTTTAGTTTTTTTGATTTTGTTGTCTTGATACTGATTTCTGAAACAGAACGAGATACTGAGACTGGCTTTAGAAGAGCAGAGAAGGCAGACAATCCAATTGCTTCTGGAGACATGTGAATCAAACGCAGTGGCCCTGTTGAATCAAAAGGACGAAGAAATCGCGACAGCCATGGCCAGAACAACCGAGCTGGAGGGCCTAGTTAAAATTTTGGAGGTCGAGAACCAAGCTTGGCAAAGAGCAGCGATAGAAAACGAAGCAATGGTCGTATCCATTAGGTGTTCGATAAAACGCCTCATGGAGAGCTCGTGCCTTGCTAGCGGGGCGGAAGACGCACGGTCCTGCTGCGGCGAATCAGAACAGAACAAAGGAGGAGAGGAGGGAGACAGCGAAGAAAGAGCAAGAGAGAGAAAGAGGGTCTGCAAAATCTGCGGGTCTCGGGGCTCGCGCGTGTTGTTGTTGCCCTGCAGGCACCTTTGCTCGTGCGAAGCTTGCCAGGGCTCCTTGTCTTCTTGCCCGGTCTGCGGGGTGGCGAAGAAGGCGAGCATTGAGGTTCTCGTGTGATTTTCTAGGATGTTGGGTCTTCATTTTTTCCTGGAAAAAGTGAGGGAAGTAGTTGGATCCGGTGGGGTGAGGATGGATATGGACAGGAGAAGCAGAGTTCAATTTGCACATGCCTTTTTCTACTTTTTAATTATTAACTTTCTAGTAGTTTCCTATCTAGTTTGAGGGTTCAAAAAAAATCCCATTTAATCAATTGAACATGAATACAGGGCAAAGTAATTCTGTGTTCTTCTACCTATTTTTCCCGTGAAGTATTTGGTATTGGCTTGTTTGGAGGGATCACTGTTAGAATGTTCAAAAAAGGGAATCAACTAGTATACATTGATTAAATTGCAATTTGGTTTTATTTTATTTAATTTAAAAAACAAATTTTTATACAATTTCGTATATCATTTAATCACCGAATAAACAGAATCATATGTTTTATATTATATTAAATTATAATATATATATATATATATATATCCACACACACATGACTTAAAACTCTATCTTTATATACATAATTTCTCTTTACTGATTGATTATATTTTTTTATTCTCTTTTATATTTATATTTTTTTAATAATTAATTACTTTTCTTTATTAAAGAATAATTTCTATTAACATAAATTAGACTCTATTATATTATATAAATATTTTTACTTTATAATTTGTAACTATTATACTTAATTGATAGATAATGTATTTATTATACTTAATTGACAAATAATGTATTTGTTGAAAAAAATTTAAATATTCAATTTTTAAGAAAAAATTTATTGAATTTTTTAAAATAGTAAATATAATTTATTTTATTTTTACAAATTACAAATTATAATTAAAAATTAAACCAAACTCTAAATTGCATTTAGTTTAATATGTAAAAATTTATATACTGTTAAATATGCTTTGATTTGTACCAAACTACACCATGAGCACTCCAATCGCTAAATTCAGACTTTATAATTTGAGGTAAACTCAAGTCGATGATTAAATAATATTAGAGTTAAAAGACAACTTAATGTTATTAAAGTTTCAGAATTGACATAAGATCAATTGGCTTATTGGGCGGTTTTGGAACTTCAAGAATGGAATTCTATTTCTGAAGCCTCTGCAAATTCCCATATATTACTTTTTCCAAAAGCAAACTAATATTATTTATATATTTTCAACTTATTTATTATTATTATTATTATTATTTTGTTACATAACGGATCGAAACCTAAAAGAAAACAAAAGCAAATTATTTAAAAGCAAATATTCCTAGTTTATTGAATCTCAGGAAGACCCCCAAACTCGAAGAGAGGAAAGCCTATTCCTTCAAATCAGGGTCAGCTAAAAGGCTAATTTAGCAAGGAATCTGCGTAGGTGTTGAGAGCTCTTCTGATATAGACAACCGGAAGTTGCTCAACTCCAAAAATAAGAGGAGCGATATCTGTAATACCCAAATTTTTTGAGTCAATTAAGATATTTAAAAAGTTTAAGAGTCTAATTAGTAGAAACGGGAGTTAGGGGTCTAATTGAAAATTAGAGGGCTCAATAGAACAAAATTAAACTTTTGAGGGCCTTAATTGGAATACTTAGAAATGTGAGAGACTAGATCACACATAAGTAAGAATTGGGAGACCAAATTGAAAATAACCAAAAATCAAATTTGGGTTTATTATTAAAATTCGAATCCTATGCAATTTTTGGCGATCAAATTGAAGAATAATCCTCATCTTGATCTGTCAATTGAGTCAATAAATATAACCACCGGCTTGTCGAGAACAAAGGCCCTCAAACAATTTGAAGAAATATAGCCTTTAACCCTTGCAATTTGACAAATTTTGCTCCGCTGTCTGTCTACCATTGCCGACTAAGCTTTGGCCAAAAATTGACTCAATTAAGGCTGTTTTTGGCCAATCAACCACTGTGCCACCATCGCTAGTCTAGTCCGACCACCATTACAAAGGTAGATCGCAAAACTTTGAAGGAATTCCATGTAATTTTCTAATTTTGTTACTCTTGAGTTTTTTGTAGATAAACATAGGGGTGTTCACGGGTTCAGTTCGGTTCGGTTTTGGACCTAAACCAAACCGAACCGAACATGTCGTTTTGGTTTTCCTTGAACATGATCGGTTTTTTTTTTCAAAAAATCGAATGGTTGACATGTTCGGTTTTTCAAATTTTTTTTAATTTGTAAAAAAATTTAATATAAATATAAATATATATAATACAAATATAATATATATTATATATAATATCTATATAATAAATATAATTCATTCAGTTCAGTTCGGTTTGGTTTTATTTTGAGACAAACCGAAACCGAACCGAACCGATCGGTTTATGAGATGTTATAACCGAATTAAATCGATTCCTTTCAGTTTGGTTCAATTTTTGGTCGGTTCGGTTCGGTCCGGTCGATTTTGTTCGAACACCCCTAGATAAACAAATTAGGAAGACAGACTCGATTAAGTTCCAAGTCTGCCTCCTAGGCTAGACGTAGACTAGACTGGGTTTATTGGTTGGGGCTGGACAATTGGGTTGAGCCTTAATTGGTTTGGGGCCTTTAGTTTGGGCTAAATGGTTTGGACTTAGACCAAGTTAGTATCCAAGTTGGGTTTTAGAAACAAATCTGGATCTTAGATTCGGATCAGAAAATAAATAAATAAATAGAAAAAATTGAAAAATTAGCTAGTTCAAAGGATTTACCATTGGTTTACTTATTGTTTAAGGCAAAATAGGTTAGTTTAACACTTAAGCCAGCTAATTTAATGTTAGTTTAGGGTTAATGTATCTGGCTTAAGCCTTAACCATTCAATTAGAGTTTTTAATCACTAGTTTAGTGACTTATTGGACCGATTCAGTGAATTAAAGGCTGGTTTTTGTGTGTTTTATGTTCGATTTAATGGATTTTTAGACCAGTTCCGTACATAAACAAGTTCGATTTAGTATAAAAATAACCAGTTTAATGAGTTAAAGGGCTGGTTCAATATATTATAGGCAGGTTCAGGGCTAGTTTAATGGATTATAGACTGGTTCAGGGTCAGTTCAAGGGCGGTTCAGTGTATTATTGATTGGTTCAGGGTTAGTCCAGTGACCTAATAGCCAATTTATAGTCAACTCAGCATTTTAGTGATCGGTTCATTATCGGTTTAGTACTTTAATTGATGATTTTGAAATTTAACAAACTAGTTTTATGTTTTATAAGATCGGTTCAAGACTTTGGTACTTAATTTATGACTTATTTCATTAGTTCGGGATATTAATAGCCCAGATATGGGTTCGGGCACAAAAATCTAAAATGTTATTCGGTTTTTTAATTAGGAAATTTTAATTATTTGATTCTTAGATACATTAGAGACCTAAAATAAGATATTTTATTATTTTTATGATTTCATATTCTTTGTACAATTTTCATTGAGTTTATGTCACCAAAGATAAGATTTCTTGAGTTCCATTGGTCCTGTGAGTGATAACATACATTTATGAACATTTATTATTTCTTCATATTTGTTATAAATTCTAATTTTACATGATAAACTTAATTTTTGAAAATTAAATTAAATTCTATTATAAATGCTTAAAACAAGGGACATGTATGTAATTCTTAAAATTGTTTTGAAAAAATTATGTGTTATTTTTGTTAGATTTTATGTATATCTGTAAATGAAAAATTTTAATAAATTGGTTCTATTTATTTTTGGAAAGCTATTTTACGGGAGTTTCAGATTTTTAGAAAATTATATCTAATAATAGTATGCGTTAAACTAAATTCACTTTAACTTGTATCCCTAACTAGTAAGGACGGTATTAGACTCTTATGTTAGGCCGACATGAGAGACTTGTATATTTGATTTACGATAAACTAAAATGTTGCTGTTCTGATTTATGGTAAATTAAGTGTCGCCGTCCTGATTTTTAATTTCTGTTACGTTTTGGATTTCAAACTCCCTAAATTCTGGATAATTGATAAAAATTTGTTTTCTGTAAAAATATCTGTTATATGTGTATACTTGTCCCTTATCTCATGGATATATGTTATTATTCACTAGGTGTCACAATTATGATATCTGTTCTACATTGATTTCTAATAATGATATGATATGGTATACAAGAGGTTAGAGACTATTACTGAACAACTTGGACTTAAGTATTTTGGGTTAGTGGTTCAAGTTTAATAGGTTAATTAGGCCAGTAGCTCTCGAGTCGTTACAAATAGTATCAGAGCAAAACAATCTTTGGACTTGTTCTGTTTGGATATGAATATAGATTTGTGACTTGACGAGGATGTTAAGTATTTAAGTGAAGAAGATTGTGATATCCATTCTATATCGATTTCTGATAGTAATATGATATGGTATATAAGAGACTAAAAACTACTACTAAATAACTTAGACTTAAATATTTTGAACTAATGGTTCAGGCTCAACAAGTTAATTAGGCAAGTAGCTCTCAGGTCATTACAACAACCCAAACTTGGGCCTGTGACCAGTATTAAGGTCTATTAACCCTAGTAAGCCCCACATCCATAACATATCAACAGTACCAAGCACATCACAAAAGCATAACTCAAACTCTTTATATACAAGACTAAAATCCTGTTTGAAAAAATAAACGAGCACCTAGAGTACAAAATAATAACAAAATGAAACATGCCCGTACATATATGAAGTCGGCAAGAAATCGGCTCTGTTGCCAAACTCTAGCTAAAAAACAAATAGTCAACCCAATTTGGAAAGATAATAAAGTGTAAGTCACTAAACTTAGTGAGTACAGATGATACATATTCTAGTCATGCTGGAATATGCATCGCAATGTATACCAAAACATACACACACACACACACAATGAGCAATATCAATACATCAATATATATATATGTGGGAGTATCGTTATATATAGTCATCATATCATCATATCAGACTCAGGCACTTTCCATTGGATGCGACAAATTACTATTCTCCAGTCGAGCCTTATGACGTCTCAATCTCATCACGATAATGTGCATCATGTCCAAGGCACCACAACCTCATACCGGACTTAGTGCAGTCACCACTACACGCTACGAATCATTGTTCTCTAGTCGAGCCCTTGATGTCCCAATCACATCACATGATATAACTCCCCACATATTTAACAGAAAACATTTCACATACGTATACATATATAGATCATATATCAATGTATGGATGCTAAAACATGTGATATCAAGGCTCACTGTAAATTTCAAAATATATCAATACATATCCCAATAATTTCTCATATAATCAAAATATTATATACATCAAAATAGTATCCATGTCATAACTAGCAATTAGAAAACACATAAATAAAAAGGGTATCATTACTCACAGATCAAAGTTGAGTCAAAACCTGAGTCACCACCACGACTCAACGTTCACCCTGCACCTCTACTGGTGTATCCGCAACCACAACACACACAATCAAAATCACAAGTCGAACTGACACAATAAAGGACTCGATCACCCAAAATCGGGTTCAAAACCCCTCTAGAACCCATACATGCATTTCAAGGCTCCTTTTCCATCACCTAGAACCTACACGAGTTAAGAGCATACATCTATTTTTCTTAAAAACCCTTAAACCATGCTAAACCGGTTTCCAAAACCCTTGAACCGGTCTCAAACTCTCCTAAACCAGTTTGAATTAGCCATGAACATCTTAGAATTGAACTGAATTGGCCTCAATTACCTCAGAATCAAACTGAAACCTGCCTCAAATACCTAAAAACCAGACTGAATTGGCTTTAAAACTCTTAAACCAAGCCATTTGCACACAAAACTAACTTAAACAGTACTGAACTGTCCAATTTTCTGATGAATTAAACTTTTTGGAGGTGTGAACCGGTCTTACCTTCCCAGAACTGGTCTAAATTCTCACTGAACCGGCCAATTTTCTACTAAACCGACCCTTGGGTCGTTTTTGTCCTTAATTAGTAAATCTAGATACTTTATCATAACTCTGGTTATTCTATTCCAACTTCATTCTATTCTGCAATTGGGATAGCATATCTTAGAATCAATTTGTCGAGTTGACTTATTGAGTCAACTCCCTAATTCTAGCTACTGGGCCAAGTCAACTTACTGAGTTGACTTGCCAGAACTTGATGCAACCACTCATCTTGGGCCAACCTAACACTTGCAGGGCAAGTCTGCTAACTTAACCCAACAAGCCAAGCCCTAGCCCAAAAACTAGCCTAGCCCACTCGGCCCAACCCAGGCCCAAACCAACCCAGCCCAATTAGGCCGGCCCGGCCCAAGCCCTAGCCCAACTCGATTGAGTCAACTTAGTGAGCCTAGTCAACTTGGTCGGGTCAACTCAGCACAAACTTGTATACCATTCGAGTCCGTCTTCTTTGCCCGGAAACCTAACTCTACCAACCTAGTTCTTAACTCAATTTTTTGCAACCAAACTCAGAACCAAAAACCTAGAAATGTCAAGCCCCCACCTCGGAGCACGACTAGCACCGGGGTTGGCTTACCAACCCTAGTAAGTCTCTAATCAAAATGGATTAGATAAAGCATCTCATCAGAAAAATAGTTAGTATATATAACAAAACACCATTGAGCTGTAAATGGAGCTTCTAGAGTACAAAAAGAAAATATACAGAAAGTGCCCATACAATCAGGTCAGTGTAGCGGTGACGAAACTATCGTTGGAGCTACCGCTGACTATTGAAATTGAAATCTGGAAAGTGAGGGAAAAGGAGTGAGTATAAAACTAAATGAATAACAATACTACTTTAGACATACTGGGACATGAATTGAATCCATTCAAAGCACAGATATCATCTTAAACAATAACATAATTTACGAAAAATCACATTTGCCTCAGGTTACCCATATATATCATATATGCACAATCAAAATCAGAAATCAAACATCTGTCAGAGTATCAGAACATATCACATATCAGAACCAAAATCAGATATCACACATCGTACTGGGATCCTGTATCAAAACCAGAATCAGAATCAGAATCTTATCCCCTAACAGAGCATATCATGCTAGAAGTGGCATATATCACATATCACACATATCATACCGAGATTCCATACCAGAACTAGAATTAGAATCAGAATCTTACCCTTCGATAGAGTGTATCATGCCAGAGGTGGCACATATCACATATCATACCGGGATTCTGTACCAGAACCAGAATCAAAATCTTTCCTCTTGATAGAGTGTATCATGCCGGATGTGACACATATCACATATTACACATATCATACCGGAATTTTATACCAAAACTAGAATTAGAATCAGAACCAAAATTGGAATGACAAAAGGCACATAGTGCTGGAACACCGCCATGTTCCTCAAAATTAGATCACACAAATCACATATCGTATCAGGATCTTGTACCAGAATCAGAATTAAAATCACATAAAACTCCTGACAAGTTAACTTTTAAAAATGCACGTATTACCAAGGCAGGTATGTAAATAATTACAGAAATATTTTCAAGCTTATCGTAATTTAAAACAGATAGATACATGTCTCTGAATCAATGTCATAATTTAGAAATCAGAACACAGAAACTAACAGAAAACCAAAGTACAGAAACATGTATAGAGACAGTACTGTCACTCATCAGACACGTCAAAACCAATATCCAAAAACTCTAATAGATGGCTCACAGGCCAAAGCACGCCTCCTCAGACGTATCTACAATCACAAAGTCGCAAGTCATAATCGAAATCAAATTTACTCCAAAAGACTTATTCATCAGAAGTGGCCCGGCATCTCTCTCATATCTAGGCTCCTAACATGCATCCTGAAGCACCACTACCCAACATCAAGGCCCACATAACTCATGAATATTAATTAATTCTACTCAACCACCCTCATCAATAATGAACTAGCCTCCACAATCCTCGAACCATAGTGAACTAATCTCCAAAACCCCGAACCAACCTAAATCGGTCTAAAACTACATCAAGCCGAACTGAACCAGCCATGAGACCCTTAAAATCAGATTCGGAAGACCCAAAAACCCCTAAACCAATCCTGAATCGGGCCAAGAACCCTAATCCTAACTACCAGCACATTGAACCGAGCCCGATTTACCTTGAACTGGACACCCAAACATCACCAAATTATATGGCTAGCTAGGTTTCATCATGTTGAGCCAGGAACCGGTTCAACCTCCCCAGGAACTGGCCTAAAACCCAGTGAACTGAGCATCCAAAGGTGCTACACTAAACTGACTGGTTCACCTTGAATCGGCCATCCAAAATTTTTCAAAATCACCTGGTTTGATAACCCTCATCCCCCTGCACTAGGAACCGGTCCACTTGCCGAGAGAACCGATCTAAAAAGCCCTAAATCAGCTAGTCAACTCTTCGGTCAACACTGGTTGGTTCACACTATTAAGACAACCTAACCCCCAATTTTTTTTCACTAGGCCGAATCTGGGCCCAACAGTCTGGACCGACCCTAAAAGGGGCCCGGACCCATACGGGTCCCTTTTTCTTCACTCGGTAAGACAAATCTGACCCGAATCCCCTGTAACCCTCAAAACCCAAAAATCCCATAATAAACCAGAAATTCGAGCTTACCTAGCCAAATCGAGCCCCTTAAGTTGGAATTCCGAGGCTCCCAAACTGATTACCAAGCTTTAATCAGAGAGATGCTCCTGAAAACTCAATTTTTCCCCAAAACATCCCATCGCATGCTGCGGCTCTTCCCAGCTCCCTTTTTCTCTGATTTTTCCTATAAAACGCAAATTGCTCACCCTCTCAAGCTCGCCTCTCATCCATGCATAAATACCCAAGGTCGAGGAAGCTATCTTGCTCCTATTGGAGCAAATTTTGCCTCAAGGACCTTCAGCTGGGTTCCGGTCAAAAGTCCTCCCCCCTATCACAATCTGACCCACAAAAGTTGTTTTCTTTCAATTAACTCCCCCTTAATTTTTAGATTGGCCCCCGAATTTGTTCACCCTTCCACTCTGCATCTCCCCTCTTTAAATTCTCCCAAATGCGTCCCAAATTCCTGAATTTGCCCTCGAAACTTCTAGATTTTACAAAAACACCCCTAGTCCTTTTGATTTGTTCCAACACACCCCTAAGTCTAAAAATTCCCCAAGATTATACAAAACAACTAGGGTTATTACAAGAAATTACAGAAATTAATGGCATACCTTGATTGATCTGAAGCCAAAAATGGTACAACAAGCTTAGATGACTCGAACGAGAGCCTTTAATTGGAAAATAATCTGTCGAAATAGCATCAAATCACAAAATACCTCACCCAGTTGTCTGTGAACCTTTTGGCTGAACCAACTCAAATTTCTCTCAAAATTTTCTCTCAAACTCAAAATTGATTGAGGGCAATTGTGCAATGGCTTGTGTTGTACACCAAAGCCAACTTTTAAGCCAAAAATTGGCCACCATGATCACTATATGGCTTGCATAGTGTTCGGTCCACTGTTGGACTAAACCTATAAGTTTAATTCTCGATTCGGTCCCCTAAACTTTGATTTCTTTCAATTTCATCCCTCTGAGCTTCAGATTAAGTCCTTGCCTCTTTTAATTCTTTCAATTTAACCCTTGACAATTTTAATTTAACCTTAAACTTTTTGATTTGACAATTTAGCCCCCTAGTCTCATAATTTCTTCAATTTCACCCTTTCAAAATTACAATTTGATCTTGACTTCTTTTAATTTATGCAATGAAGCCCTTAAACTTAATTAATAACCAAAAATAAAAAAAATTAATAAATTGGATTGTTACCTTAGGTTTGTTGACTCACCCCTTATTATTTTTAAGATTCAGAGCTTAATATTTAGTCAACTCCTTCTGCATGAGAGGAGTTTGTTGATCTTGCTGTATTTCTTTCTCAATTGTAAAAGTTAGCCATTTGATTTTCAGTTATATATTTCTTTGTATTCCTAAACTTTCTTTAGTTAGCTCTATTTGATTACGAACAAGCTTTTTTTGCTATTGTATTGATTGTTGAGTTGGGAATTTGAATTTTATTTCTAATTTTATTTAAGATTTTGATTTTGTTAATTCTGAGTTATCTATTAAATTTGCGGAGTTAGAATTTATTATAATTCTAATACTGGTTATGAATCCAATTTCCATGTTATGATAAATAACTTTCATTTTTTATTGATTAAATTTACTATTTCCGTGAAAGCTGGCTCCAAGATGACCCTTCTAATTCTCAGATTTCAACCAAGTTTAAAAGCCATCCCGTATGCCCAAGCTCTGCCAGAAAGAGTAAGGAGTGACCAATATGTCAAATAAATTTTTTTATCTAATTCCCGTCACTATCTCTTAGCAAACCATCACAGTCAACAATTTTAGAGCTCAAACTTCAAAGTCCATCCACATTTAAGTTGGCCCAACCCTTTGTGGAAGGACTCCAAAACTCCGAATTGTACAGATAAACCATGTCTGTCAATACCTATTCTGCTCCTAGGGTGAGCGTGGCCTCCAGCCATGCACCTTCTAATAATCCTCCAAGCATCCATTTTCGGTGCATTTGTGCTGCACTGAACTTGGATTTCATTTTTTTTTTCCCCTGACCTTGTGAGTACTGGGCTGGGTTGATTCTGATCCAATAGATGCGGCCCACTGTCCTTCCAATTTATTGGGCCTATTTAGTATGTGGGGCAGCCCATTATAAGAGAAAAAAACTTAATCCACTACCATTTTTTCCTTGGAACCTTGCCGATAGGGGTGTTCACGGTTCGGTTTGATGCAGTTTGATACTCAAATTCAAACCAAACCATACTTTACGGTTTAAAATTTTTATAAACCAAACCGAACCACGGTTTACAGTTTGGTTCGGTTTCAAACCACGGTTTGTAATTTACAAAATAAAATGAATTAAATTCACTATTTTTATAAAAATTTTAACATAATTTTCATAAAAATTGGTCATCCATTTTTTTCCCAACATGTTTAACTTAATAAATTTATTATTTATTAATTAACTATAGTAGTTATACATTTTATAATAAATATATTTATATCATTTTACAAAATTTCACTGTTACTAATAGAAATTACACTCTAAAAAAGAAAAATAATCAATTATTAAAATAAATATAAACATAAAAGATAATAAAAAGAAAAAATATACAGTCAAACAATAAAAATATACTATATAATAAAAATAAAATTTTTAATTTTGTATATATATAAGCTATACGGTTTGGTTCAGTTTCATACGGTTTGTCCAAACATCAAATTCAAACCAAACCACACTCTACGGTTTGGTTCGGTTTATGCGGTCTAATCGGTTTGGTTCGATTTGTTGAACACCCCTACTTGCCGAAGAGTTAGTTAATATATCCTACTTTTCTTATAGACCTGAGACGGCTGTACTAATTCCTCCTTGTATACTTTGACTATCCTCTTCCAGGATTTGAATGCATAAACAATATCATATTAAGCTAGGAAATTATTTTACAACAAATTAAATGTAACGAGGTTTTGTTCAAATAAAATAAAATGTCGAGGGCCGGAGATGTTCTTCTCATCAGCTTCCTTGAGCTTATCCCATGAGGTGGGTAAGGATCCGGATCCACAGTAGATGATTTCGCTACGTTCCTTGCAAACCCGCACCGTCCGAACGGTACCCGAACCGGAAATTTACCCGCTTCTCGAAGCAAGTAATGGATCTACGCACTGTCTCTCGGAAAGATACAAACTTCGAACCCATACTAGGACCCTACTGAAAAAGACCCGACCCATATTCCCAGCGGATTATTCCTCCGAAAGCGGTGCTTTTCCGGAATACAAAAATTTTTGTGGGTTCATCCTGGAAGATCCAAAAAACCGTAGATTCGAGTGCCGGGGAGGTGGATCTGCTCGTCGCCGTTGGTGAGGTTTCCGGTCACCGGCTATTACCCATTCCCTTCCATATGCATTACATAAATACGATACTGCTGTGTAAGTTCACGATCGAGTGAAATTTTGACAGCTTGTGTGCGTTCGTGCAGCTTCGATTCATTCGCAGAGATTTTCTCAATGGCCAGCAAGTCGAGACCTGGAAAATTATCAGTTTACCTTTATGTACCCAACCTGATCGGTGAGTTTCTAGTTAGGACGATAAAAATTATACAAATACTAGGCGTTCCTGTGCTATTCAGATAAGAATTTCTCTATTAATTTGTTTGATTGGGATAGTGCTTGTGCTAGGTTTATTCTCTGAATTATCGGGTTGTTGCTATTCTGTAAATATATTTACTTAAGTGTAGGTTTTTTCGGGTTTGTATGTGGGTTCGTAGATCTTTTTTTTTTTTTTTTTTTGGGTTACTGGGTTCGTAGATCTTTAGGAACATGAAATTCATACTATTATATAGTTTGGTTTTGGTATCATGCCCATTTGCCAGATGCTGATGGTTATATGCGCGTGCAAGAGGTTTACAATCCTGTTTTTGTTTACTTATAGATTCACATTCTTCCATTGGGTTTACTGAAATTTTTTAAATTTCTATATTTATGCAGGATACATGAGAGTCCTCATGAACTGCTTTGCCTTCTATATTAGCTATTCGGACAAAAAGCTTTTCTCTGTTCTCTACTTTGTAAGGTGAAAATACATGTTTCACATCCTATTTCTTTTGTTTGTTGTAGCCTCTGATTGTGTCTAGAAGTGTTAATTCACTTGATGTGTGGTTTCAGCTTTGTCTGTGATGCATTGGATGGCTGGTTTGCTCGCAAGTTCAATCAAGGTTTGAATTCTTATGGTTCTATCTGGGTCTACTTGTTGACTTGCAATTCCAAATTTTGGGTCTCTTTGTTTACATGGCCTTTTGGGCCTATGTATCTGACTCCCTAGAAGCCAGCATAGAGCAGCTTCTTAGATTTCAGGCAGCCTTAGGCTATATATCCATAAGATGCATGGTTTGAAGCAGAAAAAGGAATGACCAGATATTGTACATAAGAAATGACACACTGCAATTATATCAATGTCTATGTAATACTAAACCTATTTATTGCTGTAAGTTCTCTGCCTCTGTTTTTCTTCATGTCAATGCTAATGTTGTTGGGCTTAAATGTGATTTCTTTCTTACTGTATGCAACCACATACTGATGATATAACAGCTAACAAGTGAAATGTGCCCTTCCTCCTAAATTTACTTACTATGAAGCTCATAGTAAGTAAAGCATGGTGCAAGACCTTTTCTCTAGAAACTAGTTAAAGAAAGTTGTCTTGTTTCGACTTTAGAGATCATCATGTTTGTAGTTACCAGTATGAACTGTGGATATTTTGCATTGTTATAAATCAGGTCTTAAGCAATTCCATACACATGTACGGTTAATTTTTTTTTTTAATACTTATTTCCAGTTTCAACCTTTGGAGCTGTTTTGGACATGGTGACAGATCGGTGAGCTTAAACTCTTCCTGGCTTAATCCACCCCTCTACCCCACTGCCTTCTTTCATTTAGAACTGCACTCAATTGTTCCATTTTCTTACTTGGTCACCTTGATAACGAATGTCTCAGGATTAGCACTGCTTGTCTTCTAGTAATTCTCTCCCAAGTGTATAGGTATAATGTACTTTGCCTTGCATTTGTTCTAATCCCATCCAAATTAGTTTAAGGTTTAATAAAAGTTCTCTATATTATGTTTTTCCAGGCCTGGCATAGTTTTCCTGTCATTACTTGCTCTGGATATTGCTAGCCATTGGCTGCAAATGTACAGGTACTCTGTCAAATTAATTAATATCTGAGTAGAACTTGGAGACATGTACAGGTTTGACGCACTACAATATCTTCTTCATGCCTACTTTCCAACTTTTGATGGGTTTTTAACTTCTACCCCTTCCCCTCCCCTCCTGTGCTTCTTCCTTGCAGTACTTTCTTGGTAGGCAAAACTAGTCATAAGGATGTAAAAGATAGCAGTAATTGGCTTTTCAAAGCTTATTATGGAAATAGGATGTTCATGGGTTATTGTTGTGTTGCCTGCGAGGTAGATGTCTTTCTGGTCTACTGTTCAATGGTCTTTCATTTGTTTGTGCTGCATTTCTCTAAACTGAGTGAAGTGGCTCTGTAGGTTCTTTACATAACTCTGTTCCTTCTTGCAAAGAGCCAGAATCAGGATCTGACAAAGGTAATGCTTAATTTGGTGACCATGTTAAATTTTCTTCTCAAAAGTTGTGACTTGTTGAGGGTTTGCATGGATTATTTGGTTTACACATTTGTTTTAGGTTATAATGGATGCTTTAAGACAGAACCTGGTTCTTGCTGTTCTACTTGTTTTACTTTTGGTTGGGTGGGCAATCAAGCAGGCTGTAAATTTTATACAGGTAAAAAGTTATAGTCCTTTTACCTACCTAAAAATTTTTAACTCTTTCAACATTGATTAAATTATTTGTCCTTTTTTTTAAGACATTGTAAAGCACTGTAACCCTGAATGCAAGTTAGGTTTATTAGATATAGGTAAATTCTTACTGCTGGTTGATATGAACTTCCCGATGTTATACAGAGGATTTGCTGGTTTTTCTTTGTATATAGCATTTGTTTATGCGCTTATGATGCTCTGTTTGTTATTTCAACAGTTTTGTTTTTGCCAAGAACTTTTGTAACAAAAATTGGTCAGACTATTAGATATCAAGAAATGAAAATTCATTTTGCAGATATACCGTATAAATGGTTAGGATCTTTGCTTGAAGTCAAAGGAATTATGTTTACTAGTTATTGTCATTAAAAATGAGATCATAGTCATAAATGCGCTTCAAAAGTAAACGTGGTTTTGGTACATGAAACTTCTGATTCACTATGTTCCAGATACTTGTTACCCAAAACAAGTGTAGTTGCTATCATTTTAGGTAAGATTTCTCAAATTTTTGATGGTATTGAAGTGTCTCGGTTGGGTTTCAGATGCCTGGCTTTGTTACCTATTATTTGGTGGGCAATGAAGAACACAATTTCCATCACATTGTGTGCTTTCACCTTGAGGCTATTGCAGATGTGTGCGAGTCAGTTTGACTGTACACTTACAATACCAACTACAACTCTTGCTCTCACAGTTTTTCTAGCAAGCTTCATTTGGTGTTTTGCATGATTGACTGACATACAAGGATGGAGATGATTTGGCTGGAATTTTCGGCCATGTTTAATCTACTTGGTGTGCATATGTACATTTCTTTTTGCACTCTCATTGTTGTTGTACTTCACTAATTTTGAACTTGTTTCATCATCTCAGATGAAGACAGCAGCAGATTTATGCGTGGATTATGACATCAACAACAAGCAGAAGCCATAGCTGCCCTCCGGAAAAAAATCCCAAACTTCTTCTTATTTATCTTCCCAATGGCTTTACGTCATCAGTTGCGTAAAAAGAGGACATGCTAAAAATGGTGGATAATTCATGTATCATGGCTACATTATTTTTTCCTTGGATTGACAGTAAAAATTTGACTTTCTTTTGTAACCAAAAAGAAAAAAAAAAAAAGAAAAGAAAAGAAAATTTTGACTCTCTTTTACTCACACAGAAAAAAAAGCAAAAATGAAAAAAAAAATGGAACAAGACTCCGTTGGTATAGACGAGTGTATGACTTTGTGTCTTTTCTTAGTCTTACTGATTGTTGTGATTTAATGGGCTATTGTACACTACCTGATAGACGGAAATGCAGATGGTTTCTTATTTTGTGTGGGCTTGGGAATTCTAGATACTTTCCTTGACAGAAACAGCAGGGCTTGTGCAACCCTCTTGATGTGCATCTATCACTGATGTCATTTGTTCTGGGCCATCCAGGAATTTCTATTTGCTTTATGATTGCTTCTGTTGGGGAAACTTTTCTCAAATTTCGGTTGGCACGACCAACTTTGCACATCGATCATCTGAGTAGCTTTAATAATAGTTCATTTAAGGATAAGCTTTGCCGAGAGTTTGATTTGTTTAATATATGTGGAATGCGTTGTCTGCATTTGCCTTGAAAAGCAGAAAATCTGTTTGGCAGGTTGTTTCGAAAAATGTCTTCTAGAGAATTTTCAAAAAGAAAAACAAAAAGAAAATGTCCCTTTTCAGAAAACCACTATTTTCAAAATTTTTAGAAATTAATTTTGCTTGAAAATGAAAATAATATAGAAACAATTGAGTTTCGAATTTTTTTTTTATTTTCTGTTCTAAGTACCGCAATTAAAAGAGAACAACAGGATACGAATCCAAGCGGACTAAGCATTAACATTGTCTTATTGTCCTTTTTGGGCCTTTTCCTTTTTCAATCAAAAGGCTTGGGCCTTATGAGAACCAACATGCTCTTGCTCCAGGCACCCGAAGAATCAAATTAACAAAACCCTTATCAAGCTAGCTCGATTACATGATACACGAGCTTTAAAAGGGCCTCACAACAATAACAAATTAACAGACTGAAATGCTCAAGAATATAGAATTGAGATAACAGCATCCATGCTACTTCTGTACATTCTAACCCTTCTACATCACTAGGTAGAATGCTTTCAAGATAATTCTTGTTCGTTTGTTTCATTGTGCAAGTTTCTTGCAGGACTGAGAGCCCTTTCCCACGTCCAGTGCGGACCTGTTCTTGAGTTTCAGTTTAGCTCCATTTTTCAGCTCCTTTCACAAATGAGCTAGTTCAACCTAACCTTGCCTGGCCTCATTAGGTTTGAATACAGCCTTGCTTCAAATTCACGAGGCTATTATTTTTTATATCTATATCCCACATCATTTATAGAAACAATATCATTGGAGCAAATTTCTGCCGGATATGAACTCTCTGATAAAAGTAAATTTACAAAGATTCCTCAGATGCAGAACATAATGTTCCGTATGAAATTACAATTTTGAAAGCAGGTATCAATATAAGCTAAATTCATTAAAATAAGTAGGAAACTAAATCCATGAATTACTCTTAGAACCTATCCTAATGTAAGATGGAAACTCATGAACCTCCAAACTCGAATCAATAAAGGCTAAAACCAAAAAACTGACTAATGATGATAGCAAGTCCAAGACCGATTGCTATGAGTGACGATGCCCATGTGAGCTTCTCGGTTATTCTAGGAACCCTATCTTTCAAGGCCTGACTACACGAGCCTATAAACACAGTATAACTTCCCATTGCGGCTACTGTTCCTAACAAGAACATGCCTAGAAATGCAGCACCAGCCAAGCGAGAAGGTAAAGCCAGTGCAGGTAAGACCATCATAAGGGCATCCGGCTGAAGCCCATGTATGATCCCTGTTGCAAAAGTTGCAAAACCAACTTCCTTCTTCTTTCCCACTTTTGGACTTTCAAGAGTTTCATGCATGCTGACATCACACTTTCCATTTTCCAGGGCCACGCATGCAGTAGGTACCTCTGAAGCCTCCCTTATTCCCATAGCACCAATAACAAGTAGGGTAAGACCCACAACTCGGGTGCCCCAAGTCCTAATTACTTCAATATGGAGGCGATCTTTTAGTAGAAGAAAGAGCAAGCCAAAAATGACTTGTCCAGCATCATGGCCACAACCCCATAGGGCTCCAACTACAGCACTCTCCATTCGGGTTCGGCCAATTGAGAGTGGGGCCAAAGCAGCAAGGTGGTCGGGCCCGGATAATGTGTGCAAGCAACCAGCAAGAAAACCAGTCCAGGCACTGCTTAGCAATTCGGTATGGACTGCTCTTGCTCCTGTAGCTGCAGCTGCAGCTCCCACCTTAGCAGCATTTGGAAATGTAGCAAATGCTGGGGACACAACGATGGTGTGCACTGATATCATAATGAGAGCAGAAAGTAGTACAACTGTTCCAGCAACAACTGCCTGAAACATTTAAATAGAAAGTATTTTGTGAGAATATATAAGATACAAAAGAAACATATTAGACAGCATCAGTGATAATCAACCAAATTTCATGTTGCTTGCAAGATAACATACTTTAAAAGCAAAGAAGTAGAAAAGGAAAGAGTAGAGCAAAGATAAGGTGAGAGATCAACATTACACACACACACACACACACACACACACACACTAGCATGGGCAAAACCTCTACATTCTGTTCATAACCTACTGAAAATTATCCATTACATAAAATATCTATACTTCTTGAGTCACATGTCCTTGCCTAAGCCATCTAAAAGGGTTAACTAGGATAAAAGGACATGGTGTGTGTGTCACGACGTTTGGGAGGCCCAAGGCTACTTAAGAGCCAAAACCAACCCAAACCCTCGTGCGGCACACTAGCAAGCCAACCACTCTCACACTTATCACAAGAGAGGGCAAGGCTTCTAGTCTAGCCTTAGCACTCCCAAGCTCACTTCCTCACTCTCACTAAGCCTTTAGGAAGATGTTCCCAAAGGCCCTACCAACTCACTCTTGAACACTCAAAGAACACAAGAGAGCGAGAGAGAAACACTCTTAGAGACAAAAAGTACAAGAGACTCTTTTATTGCTCTCAAGCTTGGATTGATACAAATGGGAGGGGGAGGCTCCTACTTATAGAGGAAACTAATGGCAATTCTGTAAATATGCAGAATTCTAGAAAACTTGAGCGCATCTGGAAGGGTCATGCCGCGCCTCATGGCGCGACGCGCCACGCGCCGGCACGCGCTGTGCCCCGTGGCACAGTGCTCAGCGTGAGCCCCACATGCCTGGGCGCGCCGCGGCCTGAGGTGCGGTGTGCTCCTGGCACGCTCCTGTGTGTGCCGCTCGTGTGCCTGGCGTGTGTCTGTCCGATGTGTCATCCGAGCTGGCAGCTGATCTGTCATGCCACGTCTGCACCGTTTGCCACATCAGTGACCAGTCTGCCACGTCAGCCTTGTCTCTGGAAGCTTCCGTGCGTGGCTTATTGTCTGGAGCACAACGTGCCTCGTGGCACGGCATGACGCGCCTCGGCGCTCTAGTGCTCCGCTGCTCTGCGCCTTGGCTGCTTCCCGGGGGTTGCCCTCAGTCCATCTCCCCTTGATGGCTCCCGGATGACTTTGCCTCGATGCCCAGCTCACCTTCAAACCGTTCTCCCCCATCGTTCCCGGTTCCGACTCTCTCATTGGCCGCCATGCTCCCGGTTGGCGCCTCATTTCTCTCTCTATGAGTCGGGTCTTCATCATCACCATGATGATCCTTCCGGCGCCGCCTCGCGTTGCGGCGCGCTCGTGTGAATGGGCCATCACTATGGTCCGTTACATGTGTACAAGGCTATTTCCAAAACCACTTGGAAAAAGATAAAATATATGCATTATTAAACTGTTTAAGAGAACCAAAACCATTGCCCCAAGTCAACCCTTCCAAAGCGTCATTTGGCATACAAGACTATCATCACTGCAGGGATAAAAAAAAATCAAATATACGCACCACATCCTTCTGTTTGGAAAAGCCGTTTTCCTGTTTGAGACACATAATGCTAGATCAGAATAGTTTAACCTTAAAAATCATGAAGTTGGTTCCTAAACATAATCCCTCTCAGAACATACTGCAACTGCAAAGTAAAAATGTCTTGGCTTCATATGGGATGGAGTAGACCAGAATAACATCTTCGGGTCATTAGAGAGGCCAGAAAACTCTAAGCATCAACAAATTGAATAGCAATGCATAGTGTAAATCACATTTCTAACATTTGAACATAGTTGTTATTATCTTGAAAATGCACCTATATTTAGTGCAGCAATGACTGAATAACCCAGTGCCAATCACTCGCAGTTTAGCATTATGCAACAGGAAAGTAATTAGAGGTTTATGTGATATTGAAGGGTAATATCATAAACAAATTAGACAGAGGATACCAGTCCAATTATGCTGAAATGAAGCACAAAGAAACTTAGGCCCAGTTGTTTAAGTTTGTACCTTCTAAGAAAATTCCAGATAAGACCATGTATAAAAGGTTTTAGTTGTTTAAATTCATGAGGGATAAAATCCCAGATGCAAGTCTTCCAGCAACTTCACTTTCTGAAAACAATCACCAATTGCCTACCAGGACTGCATTATGCTGGAACCAAATCAATGCATTTCATTTGGAGACAATGACAGAGAACTCAAAGGTACAAAAGTTCAGATCAACATAATCATTTAACTAAAGATGCAAAGAAAGAAATACAAATGAGGCTGTAAAGAAGGATATGTGACAAGACAGGGCCTCAAAACTCACTGGAGCTTAGTGGCAAAGAGAGCTTTGGTCAACCTAAACCTAAGTAATTATCATATATATCTTTTCAATTGAACTCCAAATTTCACATATGAAATTTGTGCTAATATAACTACTAGCTCTAACAGGCCAAAGCTGCACGTCTTTTTGACAGTTCAACCTCATTACAAATTTATTCTTCACCACAGCCTCCCATCCCCATGAAGACAGTTAAGGACTCTAAAATGCTGGGAACAAACTCACCCCCTGTCAATAACACCAGCATCTCGGCTATGGACATGCAAATATCTATTAGCTCTGACCATCAGAATCCAATAACTGATTCTTTTTTTTCCCTTTTTTACTTCAAGCAATTAAAAATAATAATAAAAATACACCCACCCTAAACCAAGGAAATAACTAGTTATTAATTCTCAAAGTTTAGAGATCATTATGCAGGCATCTTAAAGAATGTTTAGCCAACTGCCACAGGCTAACTAAAGCCTTGTCATTGGTAACAAGTATTCTGATGAGAGCATAAATGATGGAATCAAGAAATAGAAGAACCATATATTGCTTATATTTTTAATTATATATATAAGAACAAGAACTGGAGTAGAGTGCACACCAAATGCAATTCCTTAGAAACTTTCAAAAAATTAAGGTGACAAACAAACTTTGCCATTTTCAGATATAAAACACATCCAAATAATCCAAGGGCAGACAACTAAATCATCATTAATGGAAGATATTGCTCAAACTAGAAAGGTGATTGACCATTTTGAAATAAGAGACCTAGAATTTTGTGCTTCTCAAGCATTTGAATTGAGTTGAGCTAAAAATTTATAAGCAACCATAATACCAGCTTTGCATCCAAAGACATAGGATGGGAGATTGGGTTTTATGGAAGAAGAAGCTTATGCCCAAATTAAAAATGCATTGCCCCCATATTGCCTTTCCAATTATTTCAGCTAAAGTGGAAATTTTTGAATTTTTTCTATGATTGAAGTGGTTGTGTGACGTTAATATTAGTTGGCGCCATTGCTGCAACCTACCTCATGCATGAAAAGCTAGCTACTAACTTTCAACAACTTATTTACCCATACTTGGTGAGGCTTTTCAACAATATAGTAGCAACGAACTGGCTTTGCTTATGGACCAAAGACGTGTTAACAGAACAGAATAAAATGATCGGACAAAGCAAGAGAACTAGTACCTGAATTATTCTTTCTGCAGGAGAAATGAGGTACGGAATAATCAAGATCCCAAGAACTCAAAGCTATGGTTAAAATGAAAATAATCGTGTATTACAACTTCATTACTTGATCCCACTTTATTCCATTATGAGAGAGTGAGCCTTGTCTGATCTCTAAAAGGTCGAAGCTTTTTGGATCTTTAACGTCTTAAACTACAAACAATTAGTTATTGAAAATCTTATAGTTGGTTATTTATGAAAAAACCACATGAAAAGGCTGCAACTTATTGCAAACCAAAAACAATGATCCAACTATTGGTCACGACAAGATCTAGGTTGCTTGCCTGTCATGGGTTGAGGTGAGTCCAGCAAATTTACTTTCCAAGCTTAAACGCAAAAATAAAATACCTTTGAAATCAATGCTGTTTAAGCTTAATTTACAAGTTGAATAACAAAATTGGTGCATACTAACTATCTTTTGCATCTCCAAGAATGAAACTCCACTAAAGTATGGCACGAATATACATCAATTTCTCTGCCTGCTTATTTATCAACAACAAAAGAACTGAATATCGAGCCAAATAAAAAATAAAAAAAATCTACAACCAAAGCTAAAGCACCCGAAAAGCGGTAAATTGTACGAGAAAAGAAGCAAAACACTCAAATTGGAAGAAATGCAGGCCACCGAGATGCAACAACCAACCCCCAATCTCCCATAAATCTATTCATCAGCAGAAAAATTTACTCCAAAAACAAAAATGCTCCTAAAAAAGCATTTCTACAGCAATAAAAAAAATCTACAACCAAAGCTAAAGCACCCGAAAAGCGGTAAATTGTACGAGAAAAGAAGCAAAACACTCAAATTGGAAGAAATGCAGGCCACCGAGATGCAACAACCAACCCCCAATCTCCCATAAATCTATTCATCAGCAGAAAAATTTACTCCAAAAACAAAAATGCTCCTAAAAAAGCATTTCTACAGCAATAAAAAAAATCTACAACCAAAGCTAAAGCACCCGAAAAGCGGTAAATTGTACGAGAAAAGAAGCAAAACACTCAAATTGGAAGAAATGCAGGCCACCGAGATGCAACAACCAACCCCCAATCTCCCATAAATCTATTCATCAGCAGAAAAATTTACTCCAAAAACAAAAATGCTCCTAAAAAAGCATTTCTACAGCAATAAAAAAAATCTACAACCAAAGCTATAGCACCCGAAAAGCGGTAAATTGTACGAGAAAAGAAGCAAAACACTCAAATTGGAAGAAATGCAGGCCACCGAGATGCAACAACCAACCCCCAATCTCCCATAAATCTATTCATCAGCAGAAAAATTTACTCCAAAAACAAAAATGCTCCTAAAAAAGCATTTCTACAGCCAATCACAATCGCGTACAAGTTCATACCTTTTTTGACCCAGAAGATTTCTCCCCATTTTGCTGGAGAAGATAACTCGTGGGCCTGGACACATCTGGTGAATCCGCGAGGGGAGGAGGTGTTGGAGACGACGACGTTTTGATCGAATCGGGGCATATGCTGTAGTCTTCGAATTTGCAGGAAAGCGAGCAGACTCGCCGTGACTCAGAGAGAGACGGCCGCGGAATACCGAGTTTCCCGGCGTCAAGCCCGCCGAGTCGAGGGAGGTGGTGAGTAAAGGGCCTAAGGTGGATTTTGGAGGATACAGGGTTCAAGCAAATTAACCTCTCCATGGTTTTCTCTCTCCCCCCTCTTCCTCTTTGAGATTTTCCGGGCTTGGTGGGTGAAGCAAGACTTTCAAAGGAGGGAGAGAGAGAGAAATAGAGAGAGGGGGAGAGGGCCAGAGGGGAGTACAGAGAGAGATGAAATGAGGATAAAGGTGTCAATCCATTAACATAAGAATCGTTAATCGATTTTTCCTCGGTCGTTCCTCTGTGATTCTTCTTGTTACCCACTTACCCGGATGAACAAGATCGAAATTTACGCGGGTGGTAGCATCTGGGAAAATGGATACGCCTGGGCCTACTGAATTAATAAAAAGATATTTCCTGATTTAATTCTAAATTTTAATAGGATTATAATATTTTTTGTAAATTTATATTCATTTTTCAAAATTATTTTAGATGAATTAAGTTTGTAAAACAAGGTGTATACATGTTGAAGTCTCCTCTTTTTTTTTTTTTAACTCTGTTCTTCCTTTTCTCAGGGCGTTTTAATTGGACAAAACAATTTACTAATCAAGTGTTAATACAAAATTAAGGAAATTAATTTTTCAAGATGATGCCATGAGAAAGAAAGTAAGGTTAAGGAATATTGATATGTGTTTGTTCTTTCCCTTAATAAGACGAAAGGAAGGAGTGAAGCCAATAAAGCAACAAAGCATCCTTAATTTACCTTCATGATCCATCATTTTTACCTTCTTTCGGAATGTAAATGAAAAGTTCCATATTTTCCTTCAAAATTTACAAAATTAATTTTAAACAAAAATTAAAGTATTTAATTTTATAAATTATGAATTATTAAAAAATGAATTAAATTATATACACATATGTATATATGTCTCCCTATTTTCTGGTTTACTCATTAAACAAATTTATTTCAATAGTTACCTGAAAAGTATAAAATTAAAAAAGAAAATAACACGTCTCTTTTTATATTTTTATATATATTTTTATTCTTTTTAATCTTATTTAAAGTAACATGATTACATTTTATTTTTTAACATATACTTTCATGAATTTGAGTTTAATATTTTTTTATAAATATAAAAATATTTTATTATTTATATTGTATATATGGAGTAAAAAATAAAATGTTTAGATGATGGAAATTAATAAAATAGGAAATTGGAAATGGTCAAGTGAAATCAAAGAAGCAAGTTTGACCTTAGCTCAGAACATGCTTCATTGCGTTGGGCATTTATTTTGGAACATGGGGCTTGTGAATCACCCAACTGATAAGTGCCTAACCGAAGAGCTGTCTTGTTTGACCTGTGTTTAATGGAAATTGTGGACTCACTCCGCCCGTAACACCTCCCTGACCACGTGGTAGCTGTCACGTCTCTCCTACCATTTTAATTTCATTTCATACATGTATATTGTCTCTAAAATGAACGGATGGTTTAAGTGATTTAACCAAGTTCTCTCTTCAAAGTCGAGACAAAGAGGAACCTCTGTTTCTTGTATATTTTCGACCTAGCCCTTTCACTTTTTCTTTTCCTCTTTTCTTCTGGTCACCTTTGCAATTATCAACTATCACGGGCTCGGATTTCATCCTTATCCGACCATTTGAAAAGTGGCAGAGCTTATTGGGAGCGGGGCAAAGCCATGGCTCACGTGTAAAATTTTTTTTTTGCCATAATAATAAATATAATATAAAAAAGAGAGCAATTAACACTAGTATAAATATAAAAAATTTATACTAAATTTCATATAATTAATTTAATTAAAATTAACGAATAAAATTAATTATTATTTTAAAAATAAAAATAATTGTATTCAGATTAATTAATATTTTAAAAAGAAAAATAAAAAAGATGATTGTCTCTTAATAACTAATTTACAGTTATTTTAATTTTTAAAATATTAATTAATCTTATCTTTTAATTTTGACAAAATTAATAGTATAAGACGTGGTGTAAATTTTCTATACTTATATTAGTGTTAATTCATCTCTTCTTATATAATAACTCCTTCAACATTTTTAGTTTTGTACTGGTTGAGGGCTTGTATGAATAAACTAAAAGTTCATAGATAAAATTAAAATAAATTTAAGTTTGAAAAAATAACTGGAGAGTTTAAAATAAAAAAGTAATAAACAAAATATAAAGATAAAATTTGTATTATACAAAAATATTATCTAAAATTTAATAAATGGCGTTCATCTGTATTCTGATACAAATTTGATATTACTCGTGTACTCTTCATATTAACGTCCACTAAATTTACTTTTACACTCACTTTTTTCTATTTTTGTTTTCTCTTATTACCCTCAAATTTAAATACTATTTTATTATTATTAGTAATTAGACAAATTTAGAAGTAATAAAAATACAGTTAAATATATATTTATTTTTCTAAATTTTGAATATATATATATATTTTTTTTTGAGTCTATCAAAAATTTTAGCGAAAACTACACTGTTGCATTTGAAATATTAATCTAGTTAGTATTATGGGATTGGGTCTAGTTCGGATTAGATCATATTCATGAGTATATTTCCTAGTCTTTTTGTTGTATAAACATAAAAAATATTGAGGGGGTGGGTTTTGAATCATATAATTAAGATTCCATTGGATTTATCTAATGGAAATGGACTGGAAATAAATCTTAATTAACCAAGTTTGGATCCGAACCTAGGGAATCCGACCAGACTAGATCCATTTTGTGACCAACTGACAAGTAGGGCGGTGACACATGCTTTTTGTGGGTTTGAAATGAGGCTCCCGGAGTTCCGAGACTTTCGTGAGGTCCCGTCATTAGGGCACAAAAATAAAAATAAAACCTCCTCCGTTTTTAGTGTCTCCTTTCAATCTTCAACTGAAAACAACAATTTTTTTCTCCGAGAATAAGAACAACATGCTGTACTACTCCTATGAGGCGTGATTTCCCTATTTCTTCTTTTCTTTTTTTTTTTCTTTTTTTTCTTTTTTGTTAAAAAATTAAGATTATTAATTGATTAAATTTTAATTCACGTCTAATTTAAATTTTAAAATTCAAATTTAATTAAAATATTTGATATATCAGATTTGATTATAAATATTCATAATTTGAAATAAATAAATCGAATGTGAAATTAAATAATCCCATCAGTTCAAAATTTAAATATGAATTTTAATAATTTTTTATTAAACTAATAATTTATATATAATATTAATAGATTTAAAATTGTAGAGATTAAATTGAAAAAAATAAAAAAGTTCTATAATTAATGTAATTGATAAAATAAAATTGAATGACTTAAGTGTAAAAGAGTATTATTTTTTTAATTAAATTTTTTAATTAAATTTCAGATTATTTATTAGATTCAATATAAAATAACGGATATAAATCTTATAAAATTTTGAATCAAATCTAATTCAAATTTACTTGATTTGAAGTTGAACTATATTTGACTTGTTCATAATCTTATGAAAAATTATGAGTGGTAAATGGATAAAAATAGTAAGTTTTATGCTATTTTTGAGAAAAAAATATTTTAAAAGTAGATTTACGATTCCTTCCATTATTAGGATGTTTAAGGGTGCCGCAAGTCAAATATCTAAAGGGTTTGGATTCTCACGTGAAAGTTTACCCTTCTAATGATGTCAGTAAAATTAAGATTGGATCCCTTTAGAATTCCTTTTTATTAGTTATTCCCAAAGGTTAATCAATCGTAATACCTATATTTTATGAGAGGAATCAGGAAGGTTTCAAGTTTGTTACACCAAACATTATCTTTGAAAAACTATTTCTTTCTTTACTCTCGCAAATCGAAAAGCTTTGAGTCCTAATTACAGCTTAATATTCGAATTAAAGGGTGTTTAATTAAATTTTTTATAATGGTCCAAATCAATTAATTTATTTAAAGTTTAATCTGTATGAAAGAATTTACCACTCATTCTTAAAAAATATTTTAAAAATAAGATTTTCAAGAAACCCATTTTTTATACATTTGTTTTGGGATGCAACAAATGCAAAAATAGAAGAAACTGAAAAAAAAATTGTTATATTTAGCAATTTTCCGTTCAACAACCACTTGAAAACAAACTTGAAAGTCGAAACCCGGAATTAGTCAAAGGCATAATAAGACAAAAACTGCAAAGGGGAGATTTTTATTTGTGTTTCGTTTGGTGGGGTGCGGAAGGTGGCCAAAAGTCCACTCAACTTAAATCAAAGTTGGTAAAAAGTCGGTCAAATTTCAGTGAGGGCAAGTGGAAAGTCTATATTTTATTATAATCCAGTCTTTTATCCTGTGCAGAGATTTTACACTTAGAAATATGAAGAAGACAGGAATAGGAACAGTGAAATTGCTTCAGATGATGATCTTTGATGAAATGAAGTGAAGGAGAGGTAAATGAATAGCTTCACAGAGAGAGAGAGAGAGAGAGAGAGAGAGAGAGCAGACATGATAGTTTATATGGTTTGGCTGTAAGATTTAATTAACCAGAGATAGATTAAAAGTGTAATTATTCTTATTCCATAATTACGGTTAATATACTTGTTTCCGTAAATTTCTAAAAATAAAATAAAATATCTGTCTTTATTTCAACCATAAGTTACTTTAATCTCTCAATATTATATACAAGATAATATTTCATTATTTTTATTTTTTAATTTTATCCCTAACTATAGCAAGTTTCTTCTTTCTGTCATCAAAAAACAAAAAGGAAAAATAAGAAAAAAAAACTTCATATATCTTGTCCCAATTTTATAAAAGATCAACTCTTTCAAAAAAAAAAATTTAATTCAAATGAGACATCATAAAATTTGGGTATAAAAATGGGTCAAACTCCTAACAAATGAGTTGGGCTAGACTAATAAAAAGCAAATTCAAAATTTTTTGCCCCGATCTAAAAATAAATAAGTCTGACTAGGCTAATAAAACACAAATTTAATCTCTACTCTTGTGCTTGATCCCTTTTCTTCACAGGTATCTCCTTGGAATTGCCACTTTATTATTGAGAAATTCACAAGAACACAATAATTTGAATTGAGTGCACACAAGAGTGACAGTTCAAGTTTTAACTTGATTTAGCTGTTCTAGATTGTGCTGATGAGTTATATTTTTTTTGAACTATATTCTAATTAAATTATATAAAATCTGCAATAATTATATATATGTAATAATTTATTTTTGTGTACACATATTTTTATTAAATCACCACCTAAGTAGATATTGAAGTATAAAAAACCTACAGTTCCTCGTAATTAAATAGAGATACATGAACACTTATATTTTGGACTTTAACTTATTTCTAATTTATTTAATTTTTAAGTATTCGTGATGATATTTCATCATATGAAATGTCTATAACTCATACTGTAAGGGCCCTAAACTTTAATCTAAGTGTTGGAAATTTTTTTAATTAAGTCAGTTAGGGGCGTTAGCAAATCAATTGAATGTTTTGGTGGTCGAATTGAGAATCTGGGAAGGCCTGACTGTAGAAATTAAAAATTTAGGGGGTGTTTTCGTGAAATCTGGAAAGGATTGGGGCCAAATTCTAAATTTTCAGGGGTTGTTTGGAGAAATTTGGAAAAGGAAGACTTGGCTGTCACGACCCAAATTAGGGGGCACGTGACCGGCACTAGGGCGGACTTACTCACCCTAGTCAGCCTCAAGAAACTCAACCAAACTAATTCTAAGTGTAAAATTTTTTAGAAATTTCGGCAAAACCTCCCTTAAAAAGAGGATATATCACAAATTTTCAATCTATGAAAAACAGAATTTATAAATCCTAATAGCGACCCCAGGCAGTTAAAAGCTGATAAAAATAAGATATAACAATTTCTGACATACGTTGCTATTCTCAACTACAGATTGTCAACAAAAATTACATACAAAAACTAACAGTTAATTATAACAAAAACAATATTAATACAATGAGTACAAAGTTCCTATCCGTAGTAATCCGGAGCAATCTAGACTGCTACTACTCGAAATATACATATGGTGCAAGCAAAATAGATATGCAAAAGAATAGTCCACATGCAAGCACAACTGTGTGGCACTCACCTAGAGTATACCCTGACTTAGTGGATAAGGCTGGCTTGAAAATCGATGCAGGAATCTGAGGGGGGAAAAATAAAGAGTGAGATTACGTCTCAGTGAGTAATAATATGCAAATTCGAAAGTAAAAACACATAAAGAAATATTGGTTTCATTGTTCAATTATCAGTACACCATCATCACATCACTACATACATCACAGAGTAATAGAAATGCATTCCAAAAACAAGTAGTAGATAAATAGCAGACTGGGTATAGTAGGCGAGAATCACAGGTGGGAATCGTGGGCGAGAATCACAGGCACCGACCGGCCTACTTACCGCCGTCCCCGCTTACCATCATCCCTACTTACCACCATTCCTACAGTACTCAAATATCAACAGAACTGTATTACACATGAATAGTGCAAAATTTTCATTCTTGCTCATCAAATATTTTAATCATTATCTTACAAACCACACACACACACACACACACACATTAACATACTGAAACAAGCATGAAAAGAAATTATAATACTTCCAAAATATAGGAAACCATATTACTACTCATAGTGGAAGTCAAACAGTCGATTGTTTTCAGATAATCTACCCGAGGCTTATGAAATTGGCCATTGATCAAAGCAGATCCGCTTCGGTTCGAGTGGTACAAAGCTGAGAGGCTAGGGTTGTGTTGTACAAACTTTTTTCGGTTCTAGGCAACGTACAACGGGTTGGAATGGGTTAGCTTCAAGCGGGTCCGACCCAGGTGGCTTAGCACAGATTGGTTTTCCAACAGCTGTAACAGGTCAGCCCCAAGCAGCTCATGCGATTTGGTTTCGGGTGATGCGAGCAACTTAGCTTCGGGTGGTGCGGAGCAGGTTGATTGGGTTAGGTAAAGTAGAGCCAAATGGCTCAGATTCGATTTAGGTCAACACAACAGGGAACTAAATGGCTTGAGCGATGCAAGCTTGTTCAATCAACTCAAGCGGCGTGAAACGAGCAACTCATTTTTGCTTTCGGTTCTTTGCAGGTAGCTAAAGCAGCACAAGTTTGGGCCCTGGAGTGATGCTGGTTCGAGTAGCTTGAGCTCGTTCTAGGTTCTAGGCAGCTTGGATGTATAGGTCCAGGTTGGACCTTAGGTCAGTTTAGGCGGCTTCGGATGAAATAGAACGAGCGGTCGGTTCGGCCGACTTTGGACAAAGCAGAACAAGCCACCGGTTTGGCTGGAGCGGGTCAATAGTTGGTTCAGCCAGTTACAGACAGCGCAAGATAGCGCTGGTTTGGCCAGCTTGCAAATAGAGCAGGACGGTGCTGGTACGAGGCTCGAGCAGGGTAGCGTGGGAATGGGGCTTGGCTTCACTGGTTCAGCGAAGCAACGGGCGGTTGATTCAGTTAGTTGCAGGAGTGGTTCAAGCGGCTGGCTTTTGGCTGGTTCGGCTACTAAAGCAAGCTTTGGGTGGTAGAAAAGTTATAGAGGATGAGAAAGCAGATGGGAAGAGAAGAGAAAAAGAAAAGTGGGAAAAAAAGAAGAGGGGAAAACTGGGGGCAGGGGGAAAACCAGAAAAGAAAGGAGAGAGTGAGTGAGTCGTGGAAAAATCTCCCTTCGCTCCAATGGGAGCAAGGTAGCTTATCCAATTTTGGGTATTTTTGCGTGGATGAGAGGCAAGCTAGGGGAGGTGAGAAATTTGAGTTTTGAGTGAGAAAAAGGCAAGAAATAGAGCTGAGGAAGGTCGATGGTGCCAATAGAATTTTTCAGGAGAAATCTGGAATTTTAGCACAAATTGGTCTAATTAAAGGGTGAAATTCAGTTTGGGAGGTCTAGAATTCAAGCTTGGGGGCTTCGATTCAGCTAGATAAGTTTGAAATCTTGAAATTTTAGGGGATTAAGGGGCTCAAGGGTGTTATAGACCCCGGGTCTGTGACCCGGGTTTTCAGGTAGGAACAACAGACCTGGATAGCAATCCAGGTCTATCCTGCTTTGACTAGGCCGGTTCAGCCTAGTTTGGCTTGACTCGGCCGGTTCAAGCCTCAAATCGGTCCAGACCAGGGAGGTTAGACCATTTTCCGGTCTAGCAGACTGTGAGGAATTGGTTTGAGCAGGGTTTGGGTGGTGAACCATCCTTGTTCACATAGATTAATGGGCAAACTGGCCAGTTTTATGGTTTTTGGACTGGTTCAAGGGCTTTAGGGCCTGGTTCAGTGCAATTTTTTGGGGGTTTTGGCCGGTTTAGTCCGATTTTCTACAATTTAAAGCTTGTTCATTTTGGGTTATAAAGAATTAAGCCCAATTCACCCTAGTTTATGGGGATTTGAGCTCAGTTCACCCCAATTCATGGGAATCTATGCCCGGTTCAGCTCGATTTAAGGGAAATTGGGGCCGATTCAGCCTGGTTCAGTGGGGTTTTAGTCTGGTTTGGTTTGGTTTTGGGTGGTTCATGGCCGGTTCGATTCGTTTGTGGGGTATTTGAGCAGATTCAAGCCAGTTTAACACTTTTGGAGTTTGGTTCGTATTGATTTAAGAAATTTGTTAAGGTTAGGGTTGGGTTTCCATTCAGACATCAGTTAGAGTTGAGTAAGGATATGTTGAAGGGGTCTCGGAATGTGTGTTGAGGGCCCAGATAAGGGGGGTCTCCTAGGCAAATTTTGGGAATCGAGTCTTTTAAGGTGAGTTCCCATTCCGTTCTGACTTGTGATTTGGTACATTCTAGATACACCTGAAGAGACACGCTTTGACTCGTGAACCATCTATCAGAGTTTTGGATTTTGGTTCTGACGTGTCTAGTGAGTGATAGTACTTTTCTCTTCATGTGATTATATTTTGATTTTCTGTTAGATTCGGTGACATGATTTCTGTACTATGATATTAAATTTCAGGACATGTATCTATCTATTTTAAACTATGATAAGCTTGAAAATATTTTTGTAATTATTTACATACTCGTCTCAGTGATACATGTGTTTTTAAAAGTTAACCTGTTGGGAGTTTTATGTGATCTGATTCCACGAAACACGGTGGTGTTCTGGCACTATGTGGCTTCTTTGATTCTAATTCTGTTTCTGGTACAGAATCTTGGTACAATATGTGATATGGTGTTCCGACACTTTGTGCCTTTTGTGATTCTGATTCTGGTTCTAGTACAAGACCCTGATACGATATGTGATATGGTGTTCTAGCACTATGTGCCTCCTGTGATTCTGATTTTGGTTCTAATATGGGATCCTAGTATGATATGTGATATGTTCTAATATGGAATCTCGATACGATGTGTGATATGTGATATGTTCTGATATAGGATCCCAGTATGATATGTGATATGTTCTGATATGGGATCCTGGTACGATATGTGACATGTGATACGTGAGTGAATTACTTCTGACATGAGATAAGTGATACGTTCACATACTTCGACAAGTGTTTGATTTTCTGATTCTAACTGTTATGCATAACATATATGTGTTACCTGAGGCAAAATGGGGTTTTTCGTAAATTACACTATTATTTACTATTTGAGATGATATCTGTGTTTAAAATGTTTATGATTCATGTGCTTACATGTCTAGAGTAGTACTATCATTCACTGAGTTTTGTACTCACCCTTTGCCCCCACTTTCCAGATTTCTGTTCTGATCTGCAGCAATAGCCTCAGTGACTAATCTTGTCCACCGCTATATTGATTTTAACGTACAGGCACATTTGTATATTTCAATTTTTGTACTCTAGTGGCTCATGTATTGTTCAGGCGCATTTTTGATTTGTATATATATTTTGATGGTTATCTTGAAATCCTGTTTTTTTTCTATTGTTGTGGTTGGAGGCTTACTAGAGTTGGTAGGCCAGCCTTAGTGCCGATCACACACCCAGGTTAAGGCGTGACAAAGGTGGTATCAAAGCAGGTTCAGATCCGAGGATACTGGAGCAAGGTTCTTTGACAGTGCTTCTGTTATGACAGTGAGGGCCCCACTTTTATAATAGAGGAACTGCTAAAGACCTCTTAGGAGGCGTTGAGTCAGTATTTCAATTCCCTTATACCCGTTTATTTTGTTGCTAAGTCAGATTATTCTTCTGTTTTATAGATGGACCCTCCGCATGATATTCGTATGCCCCTTCAAGAGACTGTAGTTCCCGAGGCATTAGGGAATTCCTTGGGTGGAGCAGCTCTTTCGCAGACTAGTGGGAGGGGTCGTGCTAAAAGGCAAGCAAGGACTACGAGTCGAGCTCGTGGATCAACTACTACTGCGGGTGCTACTACCTCTCCGATAGCTTTTGAGTTGTTGATGGGTCTTATGGCCAGTATTATAATGGCCCTAATTTTTTTTTATTGAGGAAATATGCAAATTTAATAGGTTCAGGGGTGTGTTGGAATAAATTAAAAGAACTGGGGGTGTTTTGGTAAAGTTTGAAAAGTTTGGGGCCAAATTCAGGGGTTTTAGGATGTAATTGGAAGAAATTAAAGATAGGAGGCTTGGAATGGAAGGGTAAATCAGTTCAGGGACCAATATGGAAATTTGGGGGAGTTAATTGAAGAGAATGAAAGATGTTGGGGTCGAACTATGAAGGAAGAAAGAACCTTCGGTCCGAAACCGGCCTAAAGCTTTAGAAGCAAAATTTGCTCCAATGGAAGCAAGACAACTAATAAGATTTTGGGTATTTGTGTGTGGACGAGGGACGAGTTGGGTTGAGCAAACAATTTGAGTGTTTGAGTGAAAAAAAGTGAGGAGTGAAGTTGGGGGAAAGTCGCAGCATCGATGGCAAAATTTTGGGAAAATTGGAGTTTTCAGACAAAATCTCTCCGATTAAAGCTAGGAAAGCAACTTAAAGAGCTCAGGATTTAAGTTGGTGACCTTCGATTTGAGCAGGTAAGCTTGAATTTTTGGTTAATTTTGGGATTTTGGCTTTCGGGTGTTGTAAAAGATTTGGGTCGCGTTTCTACTTTGCTAGGTGAAGAAGACAGGACCCGGATGGGTCTGGGTCCTGTACAGGGTCGACTCGACCTATTAGGCCCGGCTCAGCCTAGAGGAGTAGCAGGCTCGTGGGCTTGAGCCGCGGGCCAGCCCAAACAATGGCTAGGCTGAGTCGAATTGCTAGGTCAACTCAGCCTAGTGGGAAAAGGGGGTTTAGGCCATTGAGAAGGATGAATCGGCCCATGTTGACCGGAGAGTTGACCCACCAGTTCAAGGCTTTTTAGGCCAGTTCTTCGGGCGAATGGACCAGTTCCCGGTTCAAGGGGATGAGGGTTATCAAACCAAGTGGTTTTGGGAATTTTGGATGGCTGGTTCAAGGTGAACCGGTTGGTTTAGCGTGTTACCTTTGGGCAGCCGATTCACAGGGTTTTTGGCTAGTTCATGGGGAGGTTGAACCGGTTCTTGGTTCAACATGATGAAACCTAGCTAGCTATGAAATTTGGTGATGTTTGGGTGTCTGGTTCGAGGTGAACCGGTCTCGATTCAGTGTGCCGGTACTTAGGAGTAAGATTCTTGGTCGGTTCAAGGCCGAATTAAAGGGTTTCTGGCCGGTTCATGGTGGTTCTTGGGATTTTTAGGCCTTTTGAATCTGATTTTGAGGGTTTCGTGACTGGTTTAGTTTAGCTTGGTTAGTTTTAGACCGGTATAGGTTAGTTTAGGGGGTTTAGAGGTCAGTTTATAATGGTTCGAGGGTTATGAAGGCCAGTTCGTTATCGTTGGGGTGGTTGAGAGGAACTAATTAATGTTTGGAGTTATGTGGGTCTTGATATGGGTTAGTAGTGCCTCGAGATGCGTGTCAAGAGCCTGGATACGGGAGAAGTCCCAAGTCACTTCCGATAAGTGAGTCTTTTGGAGTAAATTCAGTTTTGGTTCTGACTTGTGTTCTTGGCAATTGTAGATACATCTGGGGAGGAACGCCTTGGCCAGTGAGTGATTTGTCAGACTTTTGGATTTCGGTTTTGACGTGCCAGTGAGTGACAGTACTTTCTGTACATGTATCTGCATTTTGGTTTTCTGTTAATTTTTGTGTTCTGATTTCTGAAATATTGTATTAAATTCTGAGACATGAATCTATCTGTTTCAAATTATGATAAGCTTGAAAACATTTCCGTAATTACTTATATACTTGCCTCAGTGATACATGCGTTTTTAAAAGTTAACCTATCTACAGTTTCTGTAACTTTGATTCTGATTCTGATTCTGATTCCGGTTCTGATGAAGGATGCCAAGGGCTCAGCCAATGGATGTGGGTCACCGTAGCATGTGGGAAGTGTCCTAGGTCCATATGTGATTCTAATTATGATATGGGATACCAGGGGCTCAATTGGCGGACGATGGATCACTGTAGCGTGCGGGGAGTGCTCTGGGTCCATATGTGACTCTGATTTTGATACGGGATGCCAGGGACTCAGCTGGCGGACGGTGGATCGCCGTAGCATGTAGGGAGTGCTTTGGGTCCATATGTGACTCTGGCTCTGATACGGGATGCCAGGGGCTCAGCCGACAAATGGTGGGTCGTCATAGCGTGTAGGGAGTGCCCTGGGTCCAATGATAAGATATATGGGATTCTAATTTTGGTACAGGATTCTAGTACGATATGTGTTATGTGATATGTTCTGATACTCCGACAAATTTCTGATTTTCTGATTTTGACTGTGCATATATAAATTACATGTGTTATCTGAGGCAAATGTGACTTTTCGTAAACTGTGTTATTATTTGAAAATGATACTTGTGTTTTGAATAGTTATGATTCCTATCCCGGCATGTCTAGAGTAGTACTGTTATTCACCAAATTTTATACTCACCCCTTTTTCCCACTTTCCAGATTTTAGCTTTAATTGGCAGTGGTAGCTCCAACGGCAGTTCGTCACCGCTGCACTGACTTGATTGTACGGGCACTTTCTGTATATTTATCGTTTTGTACTCTAGACGTTCCGTGTACAGTTCAAACATATTTTGTTATATGTATTGGCTATTTTTTCTGATGAGATGCTTTATTTGATTCATTCTAGTTTGAGGCTTACTAGGGTTGGTACGCCAACCCTGGTGCCAGTCACGCTCCCGAGTTGGGGTGTGACAAGTATTTAGGGACTCTAGTAGACCATGACTCAGTTCATACGAAATATGGCTAGTTCTAGTAGACCACCATTTTCGGCTAGTGCACCAGTGAGCACTACCTCAGCTCCAGTTGTGACAATACTTGCACCGGAGCTGTGTAGATCTGGATTAGATGGGTATTTTCGTGATTTCTTGAGAATGGATCCTCATACTTTCTCTAGATCAGATACCAAGGAGGATCAGCATGAGGTTTTGGACACTCTTGTGAAGATGTTTGTGATTCTTCAGTGCTCTAACACTAGGTGAGTAGAGTTAACGGCTTTCAGGCTTTGAGGGGTAGCTCAAGCTTGGTATGATAATCAGTTGACCCTTCAGCTAGTAGGTGCCACTCCGATGACTTGGGACGAGTTCCGTACAGATTTTCTAAGGAGATTCTTACCGACCAGCAAGATAGTAGAGTTGGCGAGGAGTTTGAGAGATTAGTGCAGAGGCCAAGCATGACCGTATCGAAGTATGAGGAGGAGTTTACCCGCCTCTCTCGTTATGCCCCTATTCATGTTCCAGATGATGTCACCCGTGCCACGAGATTCATTAAGGGTCTGTCACCATTGTTATATTGGGCTCTGGGTTCTCAGTTGGGGCTTTGTAATTATGCTCGAGCAGTGGAGACCGCCGGTTCTTGGAGAATTCCAAGGTACCTGAGCAGGTAGTTGAAGATACAGGGAAAAGGACCAAGACGGAGGGATTTTTTAGTGACAGTACTAGTGCTCAAAGAGAGTCATCGTCTCGTGGCCACCGATGCTCTTCTTGCCGTAGGGGTTCACCAGGTAAGCAGTTATCTGCTTGTACTGCTGCATCTAGTGATCGTGCTTAATAAGCGCCTAGTTGCCCCAATTGTGGGAGGGCACATTTTGGGTAGTGCCAAAGGGAGACGGGGCTTGCTTTTGATGTGGCCAGCAGGGCCATCTAATTAAGGATTGCCCCTTTTTGTGGGAGACTACCCAGACGTCTGTTCTGACGGCAGTTGGTTATTACCAATGTGGCTAGAAAGGCCACTTTGTTCGAGACTGTCTATTCTCGCTAGAGGTTATTTTAGCTACCAAAGCTACATCTCAGGCTTTAGTACTGGTTAGGATGGAGTTGTCTAGTTGTTACGATCGGGGCTTGGAAAGTAGAGGCTGAGAGAAAGGTTAGGCATGGGTCTATGCCTTAACTCGACAGGACGTTCAGGCGCCTAATGCGGTTGTCACAGGTATGATCTCGATATGTTTTTATCAGGCTTACGTACTATTTGACCTGGGCTCCACCTATTCATATGTATTAGTAGAGTTTCTGACCTAATTTGATGAGCCACCAGAACTGTTAAAGCGAGGTTTTTCTGTGACAACTCAGGTCAGGGAGATGGCTTGGGTGGAGCATGTGTATAGATTTTGCATGATTTCCATAACTGGCTGGGAGCCGCTAGCCAATTTGATTTTATTATCCATGTTAAAATTTGATGTGATTCTGAGGATGGATTGATTGGTTTCAGGTTATGCTACTTTGGACTGTCACCATAAGACAGTGAGTTTTAAGGTGCTAGGGGAAACACCATTTGTGTATTAGGGAAATTACTCTATGATTCTAGCTTCTATTATATCATTTTTGAGAGCTCATTGGCTACTCACTTAGGGGTGTCAGGGTTTCTGGTGACGGTGAGGGACACGAAGCTTACGAGTCTAGATTTGATTCAGGATGCGGTGGATAAAGTTAGATTGATAAGAGACAGACTTTTAGCAGCCCAAAGTAGGTAGAAGGCCTATGAAAATCACCGACGTCGCAATTTGGAGTTTATGGTTGGAGATCTTGTGTTCTTGAAAGTTCCCTGATAAAGAGTGTCCTTAGATTTAGCATGAAAGGTAAACTCAGTTCTCGTTACATTAGGCCTTATGAAATCTTAGAGCAAATCAGAACTATGGCGTACCATTTAGCTTTTCCTCTAGAGTTATCGAGGATACATCTTGTCTTTCATGTTTTATGTTGAGGAAGTATCTACTCGATCAGTCGTATGTGATTGCTCTACAAGATGTCCAGCTTAATCAAAACTTGTCATACGAAGATGATTAGATAGACAGGTCAAGCAACTCCGTTCTAAAGAAGTACCCTTAGTAAAAATACTATAGAGAAGTCAGACATAAGAAGAAGCCACCTGGGAATTTGAGGAGATTATGCGCAAGAGATACTCCCATCTATTCGACATACAAAGTATGCTTTAGTATTAAAATTTGGGGACGAATTTTTGTACAGAGGGAAGAATGTAATGGCCCTAAACTTTAATTTAAGTGTTGAAATTTTTTTTTTATTAAGTTGGTTAGGGGCATTAGTGAACCAATTGAATATTTTGGGGGTTGAATTGAGAATCTAGGAGGGCCTGCCTGCAGAAATTAAAAGTTTAGGGGGGTGTTTTTGTGAAATCCAGAAAGGATTGGGGCCAAATTCTAAATTTTTAGGGGCTGCTTGGAGAAATTTGGAAAGGGAAGACTTGGGTGTGAGGAGTCATAAGTTCAAGGGGCCAATTTAGAAGTTTGACAGGGGGGTTAAATGAAGAAAATGAAAATTGGGTGGCCAGATTGTGACAAAAAAAGAACCTTCGGCCGAAGCTGACCAAAGGCTCTCGAGCCAAAATTCACTCCAATAGGAGCAAGGCAGCTTATCCAATTTTGGGTATTTGTGCGTGGATGAGAGGTAAGTTAAGGAGGTGAGCAATTTGAGTTTCGAGTGAGAAAAAGGTGAGAAGTGGAGCTGAGGAAGGTCGACGATGCCGACAGGATTTTTCGGAGAAATATGGAATTTGAGTACAAATTGGTTTGATTAAATGAAAATCGATTTGAGAGGTTCAGAATTCAAGCTTGGGGGCTTTGATTCAGCTAGGCAAGTTCGAAATATTGAAATTTTGGGGGATTAAGGGGCTCGAGGGTGTTACAGACCATGGGTGTGCGACTGGGTTTTTGGGTAGGAACGACAGACCTTGATAGCAATCTAGGTTTGTCCTACTTTGACTAGGCCGGTTTGGCCAAGTTTGGCTTGACTCGGCCGGTTTTGGCCTCAAATTGATCCAGACAAGGGAGGTTAGACCGGTTCCTAGTCCAGCAGACTGTGAAGAATTGGTTTAAGCAGGGTTTGGGCGGTGAACCGTCCTGGTTCACGTAGATTAATGGGTAAACCAACCAGTTTTATGGTTTTTAGGTCGGTTCAAGGGTTTTAAGGCTCGGTTCAGTGTGATTTCTTGGGGGTTTTAACCAATTCAGTCCGGTTCTCTATAGTTTTAAGCTGGTTCATTTTGGGTTATAAAGAATTAAGCCAGTTCACCCTAGTTTATGGGGATTTGAGCCTGGTTCACCCTAGTTCATGGAAATCTATGCCCGGTTCAGCTAGTTCAGGGGAAATTGGGGCTAGTTCGGCCCAGTTCAGTGGGGTTTCAATCTAGTTTAGTTTGGTTTTGGGTGGTTCATGGTTGGTTCGATTCATTTGTGGGTATTTGAGCCGGTTCAAGACGGTTTAACACTTTTGTAGTCCGTTCATCTCGATTTAAGAAATTTATTAAGGTTAGGGTTATGTTTCGGTTTGGACATCACTTAGAGTTGAGTAGGGATATGTCGATGGGGTCTTGGAATGCATGTTGAGGGCCCAGATAAGGAGCATCTCCCAAGCCACTTTTGAGAATCGAGTCTTTTAAGGTGAGTTCCAATTTTGGTTCTGACTTGTGATTTGGTACATTCTAGATACACCTGAGGAGATGTGTTTTGACTCATTAGCCGTCCGTCAAAGTTTCGAATTTTGATTATGATGTATCCGATAAGTGATAGTACTTTTCTCTACATGTGACTATATTCTAATTTTCTGTTATATTCGGTGACATGATTTTTGTACTATGATATTAAATTTCAGGAAATGTATCTATCTGTTTTAAACTATGATAAGCTTGAAAATATTTTTGTAATTATTTACATACACACCTCAATGATACGAGTGTTTTTAAAAGGTAATATGTCAGGGGTTTTATGTGATCTAGTTCTGAGGAACACAGTAGTGTTCCAGCACTATGTGCCTTCTGTGATTCTGATTTTGTTTCTAGTACAGGATCCCGGTACGATGTGTGATATCGTGTTCTGGCACTTTATGCCTTCTATGATTCTGGTTCTAGTTCTGTTACAGGATCCCGATACGATATGTGATATGGTGTTCTAGCACTATGTGCCTCATGTGATTCTGATTCTGGTTCTGATACGGGATCCTGGTATGATGTGTGATATGTAATATGTTCTGATATTGAATCTCGGTACGATGTGTAATATGTGGTATGTTCTAATACGGGATCCCGATACGATATGTGATATGTTTTGATACAGGATCCCGATATGATATGTGACATGTGATACGTGAGTAAATTACTTCTGACATGAGATAAGTGATATATTCGGATACTTCGACAGGTATTTGATTTTCTAATTTTGATTGTTATACATAACACATATGTCTTACCTGAGGCAAAATGGGATTTTTGTAAATTACACTATTATTTACTATTTGAGATGATATCTGTATTTAAAAAGTTTACGATTTATGTCCCTGCATGTCTAGGGTAGTACTATCGTTCACTGAGTTTTGTACTCACCATTTTTCCCCACTTTCCAGATTTTTGTTTCGATCTACAGCGGTAGCCTCAATGACTAATCTTGTCTGCCGCCGTATTGATTTTGATATGCGAGCGCATTTATATATTTCGGTTTTTGTACTCTAGTGGCTCCATATATCGTTCAGACACATTTTGAATTTGTATATATATTTTGTTGGTTATCTTGAAATCTTGTTTTCTTTTTGTTGTTGTGATTAAAGACTTATTAGGGTTGGCAACCTAGCCTTAATGCCGATCACGCACCCGGATTGGGGTATGACACATACATTATATTTATATATTTTTATTGAATTATATAAAACTTAATTATCTTTCCAATAAATGTAATTATCTTTTAAATTACTATCTACCAATTAGAAATAAATCCCAGAATTGCACAAGTGTTATTGTGCACATAATAAAGAAACTATTTGCCATTAACATTTAAATTGAAAAACAAAAATTATTCTGGTCACTGTGCCAGGCTAATCAAATACTGGGGGTGAAGCATTTTCAGGTAAAATATCTTTAGTTCGAGATGGGCTAATTAAAATCGGCTGGGTTGGCCTAAATTGACAGGATTAATAAAATTCATAAATTCCAAACCACCATTATATTATTTAGACTTACAAAGTTTTGAATAAATTTTTTATTTTAAATATTCGTATACATTAAGTCAATTTAGAACGTACATAAATTGGAAAAAGGAGTGCTCTACTTTTATAATTTTAAGGATGCATATTTTTAAAATTGAAATATGCATTTGAAATATGATGTTAAAGAAATAATTTGAGAAATAAGATTTTTTTTACATGTATTTTTATATATATTTCTAAAATTATATTCTTTTGTTTGTGAGACAAAGGGTCTACATAAAGAAATTAGAATGTTAGGGGTTGATTTAAAGAAGATAAGGAATTAAAAAATTAATATAAAAATTCAAATGATGAAATTAAGAGGTAGAGGATTAAAGTAAAAAAGGTTAAAAGATTGAGAACCAAATCGCAATCTAAAACCAACCAACAATGGTGTCATTTGCATTCGACTAGTTCGAGTCTCACCCATACTTGTTGCATGTCTCAAGCCTTGCTTATGCCTGTTATGTGCCTCATCGAAGCCTGTCATCATTGTTCTTCTCCAATCGATCACAATTTCTCTCATCATTGTCGCCACTAGTAGGCTAAGCCAGCCACTCTTTTTTTTTTGTTTTTTTTTGTTACATTAAGGGCAAAAGCCCTAGATAGAAAAGTAAAGGAAAAACACAACCTAACCTCAGGGAATAAGAACTCTTAAAGAATTACGGAGGATATACTCCCTTAAATGATTGGGGAGGGGGGGTAAGCCCAATCCTTAAGGCCCAGATGGTGGGAAACGTTAATCTTGGCCATTCTGTTTGTTGCTCCATTTGTTTCCCTGGGCAAATGTTGAATTTTCACAATCCAATCCTTGCTGAGGAAAGCTCTAATTCTAGGCAAAATAGGAGTCCAAACCTTTTGATTGGCATTCCCACCTTGAATAAGGTTCGCAAGAGCTTTGGAATCTAACTCGAGGATCACTCTCCTATACCCCAGGTGCCAAGCCAAATTAAGGCCTTCCCACACACCCCAAACTTCAGCGTCAAGAGCCCCGGAAGTTCCAATCTTCCTTGAAAAGCCTCTGATCCAAGTACCATCGCAGTCCTTGAGAGGAGGCCTCTGCACCTTGTCTCTTGGTTCCCCACTTTTGAAGCTCCATTTGTGTTGAGCTTCACCCACCCCCACCTAGGGGTTTCCACTCAACAACCTCCTTGACCAAAAGAAACCTGCTAGGCATCATTCTTTTGACTCTCCTACTCACCACCTTCCACCACTCAATTGTCTTACATGGCTCAATTTGTCTGATGAAGGAATCCTCAAATAAGCTTTTGTTTTTTCAGTGCCAAAGACACCAAATAGCAATCACCCATGTTTCGGGCCAGTCACAACTCTCGTGCAGGTTCGCAAGACACCACTTTGCTTTGAAATGTAGGGGAACCAACCTTTTCCAAGCATGGGAAGCCATTGGGCAATCTCTAAGAACTGGAATAGTGGACTCTTGAGCATCCCCACATTCACTGCACTTAGGATCATAATCACTCTAGTGAGACATTCTTTGGTTAGTTTGAAGTTTTCCATGGAGGACAAGCCAGATAAAAGTTCTAATTCTTTCAAGAACTTTTAACTTACAAATTTTATTTCACCCTCGAGAATCATAGATTGAGTAGTCACCTTGGAGCAGCCAATATGCACTTTTAACGCTAAAAGCCCTATTACTTTCCCTAGGCCACACCAAATAATCAAGGCCCAGATTTGGGGATGGACAGGGAAGTGTGAAGAGTAGAAAGCAAAGGAGGGTCCAAGACTCCAACAAGCTTGCCCCAATCCCATTCACCATTAGTCCCCACCATTTCATTAACCTTGCACCTTCCCTAAGCGTAGGTCAAACCATTCCTGAAGGATCCCAGCTTATAATCAAGATTTAGCCAATAATCGTCCCAGAAGTCTGCCCTTTCTCCATTACCTATTCTCCAGAATTCAAACCTTTCTAACATTTTCCACGCATGGGCAATATTCTTCCATCCCTTTGAATCCTTAGAATTGACAAGAATGGATGATGACCAATCCATACCCCTACCATATTGCCCCTTAAAGACAAAAATCCACAGGGCTTCAACTCCAGTTTTGAGCTTCCAGTTGAGCTTTAGCATGCACCCTTCATTCATAAAGTGGATCCTCTTCACTCCTAATCCTCCGATGTCTTTTAGGCTGCAAACTGTTTTCTAATCTACCAAATGAATTTTCCTTTCACCCACCTCGTGGCCTCAAATGAAGCTCCTCTGAATCCTCTCCAAATCATTAATGATCCCCTTTGAGAGTTTACTAACCATCATGGTATATACAAGGATAGCACTAAGGACTGACTTTGTTAAGGTAGTTCTCCTCGCCAAGGAAAGATGATTAATCTTCCATCCTGCCAATCTCGTCTTCACTTTCTCCATGATACACTTAAAAGTACTTCTGTTGCTTCTACATTGAACAAGTGGAACGCCAAGATAATGACCCATGTCACCTGACTCAACAAAGCCACAAACCCCTATGATCTTATCCTTTGTCATCCTGCCAACATTCTTGGAAAAGAAAATATTTTTCTTACTTCTGTTGACTTTCTATCCCAAAATAAAGCAGAATTCCTTTATGCTATTCACAAACACAGCAGATCTGATCCACAGTTGCTTGACCAAAGAGCAATAAATCATCCAAGAACATCAAATAAGAGATTTGAGGGCCCTCCTTACCCACTTTGATAGGGATCTAGACACCCTCACTAACTTTGGCCTCAATAATCTAGGATAACTTATCCATGCATAGAACAAACAAATATGGAGAGAGAGGGTCACCTTGCCTGATACCTTTGCTTAGGAGAAAACTTTCAGTTAAGCATCCGTTCTAGAGGATATTCATGGAAGCTGAGGAAATGCATCTCTTAATCACCTCTATTAGATTATTTGGAAGACCAAGTCTTTTCTAAGATTTGTCTAATGAGAGACCATCGAAGCCTGTCATATGCTTTTCAAGATCCACTTTGATGGCAAAGAAACCTTTCCGCTTCTCATTCTACTCATGGAATAGATGAGCTCTCTGAGAATAATAATATTTTCTTGGATGTGCCTTCCTAGGACAAAACTTGCTTGGATATGGGAGATTAGTCTGGGAAGCAACAGCTTAATTCTGTTGGCAATAACCTTAGCAATTCCTTTGTAAATCATGTTACAAAGCGAAATGGGCCTAAATTGGGATAAACTCTCAGGAAGGTGAACCTTAGGAATGAGAACCAGTAACGTGTGGTTGACAATTTTAACATCCTCTTTACCTTCCAAAACATTCCTAACAAAACAAGAGACTTGACCTCCAACACTATGCCAAGAATGTAGGAAGAAGGAAGTAGAAAAACCATCCGACCCCAAGGCCTTGAGAGGCTTCATACCCCAGAAGGCTTCTTTAATCTCCTCATCAGAAATAGGTTTGGAAATCCACAAAAGATCATCACTGTTAATAGAAGCACAAAGGTTAGTATTAGAATCGTACCTCCAATAGACTCTTCCTTCGTAAAGAGCCTCTTGAAAAAACTAATCGCCATGGTCTAAAGCTCTTGCTGGCTCTCCACCCAATTGCCATTTGCTGACTTAAGATCAATATCCTATTCCTACGTCTGCAGTTGATGGTCTTAAGATGGTAGTATTGTGTATTCCTATCTCCTTTAGTTATCCATTTTGCCCTTGACTTCTGGATCCAAAGGAGCTCCTCCTCTTCCAAGACTTAAGTGAGCTCGATTTTCAATTTCCCCTTAAGCCATTCCAAGAAAGGATTCCTTTTAGAAGAACCTTCCAGTCTCCTCTGGATTCCTACAATCCTTGCCAGTAGAAGTCTCTTCTTACCCTGAATCTGACCAAAGATTTCTCTATTCCATCTTTTAAGTCCCTCAACCGCATGGCCATTATTTGTAACCAAATTCTCCCCTTCCTTCCAAATGCCTTTAATACAATTCTCATAATCCTCGTGAGGGTCCAAGCTTACAAGAATCTGAAAGATTTGCGATCATCGCGCTCTTGAAAGCCACGCAAGAGGATGAGAATGGGGTTGTGATTAGAAAATTTGACACGTTGGAGAATTTTCATCGTTGCCTCATAGAACCGCAATCTCCAATTTGGATTACTTAATGCTCTTTCTAGCATTTCATATATCCTCGTCTAACCCTAATTCTGAGCCCCTTGCCAAGTAAATCTTCCACTGGTAGCCTCGAGAACAATTAGGCCTGCATTATTAATCTAGTCCCTAAACCTATTAGCCCTTCTCCAATTGAAACTACCCTTTCCACTTTTCTCTCCTGTAGTTAGAATGTCATTGAACTCTCCACCCACAAGCCATTCTCCTATTATACTTAAACCAATTTCTACCATAGATCCTTTTTGAGAGACTCATCCGGGCTAGTATAAATTGGGGTAAAGAACTAGGTCCTATCTTTGTTAAAGGAGAGTTCAGTATGAAAGAATTAAAGGTCCTTTTTATGCATCATCATAATGATTGAAGTAGACTTCTAGGCTAATAGGATTCCTTTTGCAAAATCTCTCCCTTCCACAAAATCAATACCTCCAAAGCCAATTTTCCTGATTGGTTGGACCAATTTTTGGGGATGCACCCTGAGCTCCAATAAGACTAGAACATGCATAGAATTATTATTAAGAAACACCTTACAGTTTCTTGAGAAAACCTTCCCTCCCACTCCACGACAATTCCAAATTAAAATGTTATGTGATTCATGGTTCATGGCTGGAATCCAAAATTAAAAGGGAATTAGCTGGTTAATTCGTTTCACTGTCCATGGCTACAAATCCAACCAAGCCCAAATTCTCGTCTTGGGCCCCTAAATCTTCACAAATCATGGGTTACAATCCTAACTCCCCCGTTGGGTCTAGGGGCCTTTTAGGGGAAAGGACTTGTGGGTCCAAAAGGCCCTTTAACGATTGTGTTTGTAGGCCAGCCTTAGTAGCCCGCAACTTGCTCGATGTACCCGGGTCTACCATAACCTGTTCTTGCTCCTCTGAAACTAGACAGGAACTAGTAGAGTTAGAACTAAGTGTCTTCATTGTCAGTCAATTAAGCCTTCTCCTAACAAGACTTTCTGCCACCCAGGCCTCTAAGCCTCCTGTTAGCTGTTGTGGAGGTTCCAGATGGTCCTTGCCAATTTCTTGCTTTTGCACAGACTGCTGATGAACTTTTCTACCTTTTGATTATTTCCTTCCATGAAAACTTTCCCTGTGATCTTCTACTGCAACCTTATTTGACTTCCTTGAGCTATCCCCATGATTCTCTTTAGTGTGAAAAAGCATCCTGTCAACATCAACAGAGATGTCATTATCTCCTACCTCAAGGACCTAGAACTAGGATCCGTCGGAGGCTTGAGGAACTCACTGGGCAATTCTTAAGTTCTGGTCTTCTGTACTCTCTATGACTTCCCTTTCCTTTCCTTTCTTACCTTTATGAATTCTCTATACTACAGACCATGGTCCGATTGAGGATGAATTTTGATCTGGGTTTGCTATTCTCTGCATCACCTCCTATTCCTGCACAAAAGCATTCATCAAGTCCCCTAATTTCTTCTCAGAACAAGATTCTGCCTAATGCCTGAATTTCCCACACTTGAAGCAAATAAGAGGAAGTCCTTCATACTCTATATGATACTTTTTCCCTTTGACCTTGAACATGCCTAACAGAGGCTTTGAAAGATCAATTTCAATACAAAGCCTTACATACTTACGTCTTGAATAGGCAATGTGTGTGGAGTCCACCTTGATTGTCTTCCCTATCAGATTCCCTATGATACGAAGGGCTCTCTAATGGTAATATTTAACAGGTAATTCCAAGAGCCTCACCTAAACAGCTAAAGAAGAAGGATTAGTTGTTGTATGGTCAAAGTCGGGGGTCCATCTCCTGATAGTTAGGTAGTGATCATAGATTAGCCATGGGCCCTCAATGAGAGCGTACTCCAAGTCTAAGTGATTGGAGAACTTGACCAAATAAAAATCCCCACCTATACAATGATATCAAGAGCACTATGTATGGCCCATAGCTTCTACAGTCTAGATTCCAAAGCTTTAAAGTCGATTCTTCGCTCGAGTAGTTTAACTATTAGGGATATCCTCTAAGGCCTTTGGAAATAGGACTCCAATTTATCACCAAAAATAATCTCAGGGAGAGTAGGCGAGTCCTCATTAAACTCTTGCACTAGCCAGTCCGAATCCAAGATGTCATCCTCTGGAGTGTATTCCAGTATACCCATCTCCTTATCCAACCATTCACCTGAGAACCCACCTTCTGTTGGGATTTAGAGCTGCTTGAGACTTTCAACAGAGAATTTCTATAAGATTTCTTGATGTTTACCTATATTTCAGAATAAGCCCCTACCAGACTCTCATACTGTTCCATAACAGTAGCCCCCTCCGACGTTGGTGACCTTGGTTTCGACCTCAAGCATTTTGTGATATGGATAAGCTTGTGGGAGGGTCCCACGATGATGGAGTCGACCATGATGAGCATGATGATGATTTACATGTGCTAACTAGACTAATCACAAGGGTACAAGCCAAACAGATCCAATATGCTTTGCAAGGTTTGGTGATGCGGACTCTTAAGGAAAGAGCTGTTTTAGACAAGCTGGACTTGGACCAAGGAGTGAAGATTGTCAACATCTTCCAAGTCCAATTAAAAGAAGATCCAAGCTCCATGGGACCAATTACATGTGGACCGAGTGTAATTTTAAATGAGACATGTTAGTTGGGCTTAAGTGGTTTTTACTAGGTTTAACTTGAGACATGTATTTTAGGCTTCATTATTTTAGTTGCAATAATTCTTTTCATTAAAATTTAGATTCGGCTTGTTTTTATTTAGGGATTTGTTTAGCCAAACCCAATCCCAATAAGTTTATTTATTTGAAAGGAAAACTCTAGCCTCTCCTTCTATATATATGTAGCCTCCTTGGAAGAAGGTAGACACCATTATTATTGCTTGATCAATAACATATTTGAGAGCAAATTTTCTCCAAGTTGTCTTCAGCAAACTTGTGGGCGATTCCAAGTGCAAGAACTTGCGATCCCAATCCAACTTATAATATTAGTTCTTGTCTCCTTATAGACAAATGGGTCAATATTCGTTTCCTTGAATCTAATATTGGCTATCCCAAGTAATTGATCTCCAAGCATTATTGTTGGGTTTCACGACGAGTTCGTAAGGTTTGCATAATTTTGTCTTGCCCGCTCTTGATCTTCTTGGTGCTCCTGCGGATCAAATCTTCTTCTTCTAATGAATGGCACTTTGTTCCCATGTTTTCGACATTCTTTGCTATTTTCTTTCTTTTCCTTTTTAGTTATTTCAGTAAATGGCAATGAGCATCACAAGCCAACCACTCCTTTGCCATCATCTTTGGTTAACAACTCTTCTGATTCATTTACATGCTTCGTGCATTGTTCCCACAAAGCACTCTTTGTCAACTCGAACAAGCATTGCTTTCTTTTCGCCATTTGCCTTTAATGGCTGAGGGAGGTAGAGGTTGCTTGTCACTATCGCAAGAAAAAGTTGGTGGTTAAAAACCCTTTTTGAATAAAATCTAAGTAAAGAAGTCTTCTTTATTTTTCTAAAAAAATTAAAATAATTAGTACAATATAATTTTATAAAAAAATCGAACTGTGATTACCTCTACTAAGGTATCATTTGGTAAGTCAAATAGAATAAGACAAGATTTGACAGTTTCTAGATAAAGTATCCTGATTGCATAGTATTTTGGAAAAATATCTTGTTCAGTATATTTGAATTAAAATATGGATAAATATTTAAATTACCAAAATAACTCTTTCATTATTGGTAGCATTGGTGGTTGGTGATGGCGAATGGAGGCAGTTGGTGGTGGCTACAATTGGAGGTGGCTGGCCATGACTAGTGATTGTCGAAGGCAACTGATGGTGGGGGTGATAGTAGCTAGAGGTAGGCAGTGACCAACGATGGCTGGTAATGGTTGGAAGTGGTGATTTATGGTGATTGGTGGTGGCCAACAACAGTTGGTGGCAAGCGGAGTTTACTAATGGCGGTGGTTGAAGGTGATAGTCAATGGTAGTTGGCGATGGCTGGAAGTGACAGTTGACAACAATTAATTGGTGATGGCCGGAGGTGACGATTGGCGACTGTAGTAAGGATAGTATCATCCAAAGTGGTTAGATAAGAGTTGGATAAAAGTATCTTAACCCTTTCCCCCCTCCAAATATAGTTTATTTGAATTTAACTAGATAATTATCTAATATCTACCCTACTCGAACTTTGTTTGACTTCTTCTATCTAATCTATTGAATATGGATAAGAGTTTCCCCCCTCCAAATATAGTTTATTTGGATTTGACTAGATAATTATCTAGTATCTACCTTACTCGAATTTTGTTTGACTTCTTTTATCCAATCTATTGAATATAGATAATAGTGAATGAATTATCTTTATCCGTCTTTATGTAAACTACCAAACGAGTCTTAAAAAAGTAAAATTCCCATTTTCAAACTAAATGGCCAAATAAATAAAATAATTCTGATTAGTCTTACCCTTACTCTAATATTTTATTTCAATTAGTATAAAAATAATTTTCAATAATAAAAGATAAGGTCAAATCTTTATCTAAATTGTTTAATCAGTAAGCTGAATAGCTAATTTTATTTTTATCTTTCAAACTCAATAATTATTTGTAATAAATATTAAGAAATTATATTTTTTTACCAAACTGTCCCTAGCATTTAAAGCCAACCGCTTCTGCGTGCGGCTAACCGGGAGGGCATTTCCGTACTTCGACTCAACAGATAGGGAGCCCTACGTGTCATTCAGCTAGTACTCATATCCCCTATCATCCAAAGCCTAACGAGAGGTCCATACACTTCTAACCCGCGCCCGCAACTGCACCACAAGCCCCAAATCCAATACCGAAACTTAACCTACCATAATAACCTGCACCCCTTTACGTGCAACAAAATCACCGCTCTTTTGGCAAAGGATCCGTAAGGAAACGAACGATTGGTCAACCGTAGTTTAAAACGCGAGACGATGTCGTACCGTATCTGCCACTATTTAACAGGACACACACCAAACAAAAATTCAAAGCCGAAGGCACCTTTCCTGTTACTACAGCGGACGGGGAGAGTGAAGCGAGAGCTTCCATGGCGAAGCCAGTCTCGATCGAGGTTTGGAACCCAAATGGGGAAAACAGAGTCGTAAGCACAAAGTCCATGCCTGGTACGAGGTGGATCAATCTCTTGATCGAGCAGGATTGTCGCGTCGAAGTAAATCTTCTCCCAAACCAATACTCTAGTTGCCTTCAATTTTTGTAGTATTCACGCAATTTGGAACTTTTAGTTGAGTTCTGGGTTTTCTCAGATATGCAAGCAGAAGAAGACCATACTATCAGTTGAAGATATCGTCTCTCTAATAGGCGACAAGTGCGATGGAGTGATCGGACAAGTATTTACACATCGAATATTGAATTCGTGTCTAGTTATTTTGGCTGTTATGTATTGTGGGGTTGGTTTTTGTTTTATCTAAAATGTATGAGTTGTGTTTCAG
>CAJVSB020000243.1:0-67422 GCA_911865555.2 Thlaspi arvense
AAAAACAGTAGTGGCTCTATCTATAACTCTAGGTTAGATTTGCACATAAATCAAAATATAATCTCTAAATAATCATGTATATCAACATCACATATGTAAGTGTAAAATCTGATGGATGCTATTGGTCATGAGGCTTGTTCCATGGGATCACCACTTCCATGGGCAAACACACATGATTTGTTGGTGCTCTAGACATCTACCAGGGCAATGGTCATGTAGGACTACCACGAGTCCCAAATCCATCCCCATGATTATTCAACAGATATAGATCCAGGTGAATGGCGTATATTTATCAAATAGACATGTGGTATACAAATATAAAACCAACATACATAAGAAATAAAATTCCTATTTCTATTTTATAAAACATAACAAGAGTATGGATAGTAAAATCATTAAATTTCTAGAAATGAAATCACTTCTTTTATTTATTTTGAAAATATTGAGTTTAGCGGGAAAAACCACTCACCTGACATGTAGTCTATTGTTGCATTCTTGGAATTGCCTAACAAAGCTTAACTCATGCCTGTCTCTCTCTTTCCTATAGGTGGATATAGGTAGATGTAAATGGAATGCATACTTGCATCATGAAAATGTATGTTATAATTCTTTAACTTGGATAATTACTAATTTTCTCCTCTCTTAGCTTCTATACTTCATAAATTTTATTATTTATTTGTTTATTTTATCCTTATCTTTTAAACATCATGTTCTACTTCTCTACTTATCTTGACTGTGCTAAACTCTAACTTTCCTAAGCTTCATTTGAAGACTTAGAACTCATTTCTCAAGTGGCTTAGATTACTAAAGTTTTCTGCATTCATTTATAAGGCTTAGTTCTGAATTTAGCTCGCTTTTTAGCCTTTATTCTATACTAAACTAGTGCCAACTTTTGGGTCCCTCTTTGGCTTTTTAATCCTACACTATTTCATGTCTCCTAAGAGGTTATAACTCCTCTAATATCACATTCCCGAAACGTAATTTTCTACTTAACATTTTCAACATGCTTACTAAGACTTACTTTTTAAGCTTGGCTTCCATTAAACCTTGATTCCTTTACTAACTTAGTGTTCACCCTCAAACCTTCTTTGGTTCTCAATTTAACACCATTTTGGGCCTCTTTTCAAAAGAAGTTTTCTACTAGGAATTTCCTACACATACTTCACTCCCTCTCTAATAAGATCTAGTCCTTGATTTTAAGCCTAATTTTGCCCTTTTTTCACCCTTTCTCCCTAACTATCTTAACCATCTTTTATCTGCTTATTAACCTCAAGTTAAGGCTTAGTTTAACCTCCAATAATTTTCAGCCAAAAGTATATAAGAGTGCAGAACTTTCTGTTTTCCACTATTCTTCAACAACACTTCAAATTTAACTTAATTTCTCAAAAATTTAGCTTCCAATTTCACCCTCTTTGATTCTCCAACTTCTTAATCATCCTTCCCATCGCTTGATCCCTTAGTTGACCCTACTATATAACTTGTTTCAGCCACCACAAAATTCAGTCCTAGTCTTCCCTTGCTGAAATTTGATTAACTCTCACTAGTTCCACTTCTCTTCTTAATTTTACTTCCTTTCCTAATTTCAAACCAACTTTAACCTACTCCTTCATGGTGGCCGAACCCTTGCCCTTTTTCTTTACTTCTCAAAGGAAGCAAAATCCTAAACTTAAGTCATTTACTTATCAAGTTATCCCTTTAATTTCTTCCTTGACTTTATATTTACTCTAGGTCCTCTTCTTCCTTATTTAAGCCCTCATTTTGTGCCTCCCTAGAAAAATATGATTTCCTTACAATCATTTTCTAAGTCTATTTCAATTTACAAATTTCAGCTTGTACACCTTTCTTAAGTTGATTAGATATGGCTTGATCTTGAATTATATTTTGATCTAATCTTTAATTTTCTTACCAAGTGAGGTTAATTATCTTCTAAACCATTCATAAATCTTGGATTAGGATTCAATTAAACCTCTAAAATTTTCTGCTAGCAGGGAAAGGTTGCATAAATTTTTTGCCCCCACCCAAAATCAGCGCACTCAACTACATATGCAAATTTTGTTCTTTAACATACTTTGCATCTATATTTTTTTTCCAACCCACTTAACCTCCTCTCCCTATTTCACCTCTATTTTTAGCCCCCTTAAACCACACCAAAACTCATAAACAAACCATGAAACACATGATTTTATTTGCAAAATCAAGCTTCAAGCAAATTTCTTAAAATCTTCTAAGTTGTGAATTCTTCCTCCTTCACTATAGGTTTGGCCCCCTTCCCCTTCCTTGTTTCCCCTTTTCTCCTGCACATAAATAGCCCCCTCCTCTAAAAGAAAGCATAAATAAATTAATTAAAGTATTCAATGTCTACTCCTTTAACATTAATTCAAACAATCACCTAAGAAACTAAAGAGAATCTAGTTAATTGAATTACCTTTCTTGGATGCCTGGTTCCCCCTTTCTTCTTCTTTTTTCTTTTTTCCTCATCTTTCCTTTGCTTTGTTCTCTCATTTTTCCTTTCCTTTATGGACCCTTCTAGAGAATTCAAGGGGTATTTATACCTCCTATAGGTCAGTTCTATGAACCACCCCAAACACCCCCTTGAAAATTACCTTTTTGCCTATATTATAAACTTCAATTTCTACCATGTCCCCTGTACCCTAATTTACCATATAGTCTCTATAGAACTTATAAAATCTCCTTCTTGTCCCCCTCAAATAAAAGCCTAATTTAAGATAAATTTAATTTTTTAATTCCATTTAAACTTAATTAACCTTTTCCCTTATTTCTAGTTTCCAAAACAAAATTTTCTTTTAGTTCTTCTCTTTTTCTCTTCTCCTTCCTTTCTTCATCTTCTCTTTCTTTTCCTTTGTTCATGCTCCATCTAGATAATTCAAGGGGGTTTATACCCCTCTAAGTCGGCAAAGGAGGGGTGCCCGTTGCCCCTTGTGAAAAGACCAATTTGCCCACTCCTTGCTCTTTTAGCTCCCTTTTATACCCTTTTGAGTTTCTATTTTCTATCCTTTCTATCCCTAAGCACCCATTCTAATGCTCTTCTATCCTCTTAAACTTAGGTTTAGACTAGGTTAATTCACTAATAAATTTTTTCTAATTTTATTTAACTAAGTTTTATAATTACTATTAGAGTTATTTCCTTCATATCCCAAGTATCTCCCCTAAATCATCACTTGTCTTTTTATTTAAATTTCTTCCTCAAACTCTCATCTAAAACGACTCTAAATGCTTGTTGCATTACTTATATGGGTTGCATACAAACAAAATAAAATTTTCTCCCTTAGGTTTTAATTTATTCCTAACCTTTAAAAAATAAGTATAATGTATGCAAATCATATAGTAATGCATATGCCAAAGCTAGACATACCCAATTCGGTTTAAGATGTCACAATTCCACCCCCTTAAAAGAATTTCATCCTCAAAAATCAGTTATCCAAAGGCCCCAACATTTCTGACTATTTCTACTTGAATTTATTTTACCACGTATGCGACATCTCCCCCTAATTTCTCATTTAATTAAACCATAATTCAATCATGTAGTTTGTATTCCAAGACTCCTAAATCAGATATCACAACCCTTGGTAGCTATTTCATCAGCCTATCTCTCATAGTAAATCACCACATAAAAATCATTATACCATTAAACATTATTATAATAATTTCATAATCACCATCAAAATATTTTCAATGTTTAACCACCAACAAATTTAATTCCTAGAGAATCTCCAATCAATTTTTCTCAAATTCTCCTCAATTTTTTTGATTATAAAATTTCCTAATAATCCAAAAATTTTCTCAAAAAAACACCTTTTTTCCCCAATAACCATTTGTTTAAAATCCAACTGCTTTTAAGATCCTCCATCCAAATTAGTCATTACCCAAAACTTATATTCTAAATCATGCTCAAAGCATCTTTCTACTATTCTATTACACTCAAGGAAAATTTGTACTCCTTAAGCTCTTAATTACCCATCAATATTTTCTCAAATCTCTTCAACCTTCATTAAGATCCTAGATTTGTAATCTAAACTCATATTTACTAACTATGTTATGACTCCATTTCTAGTTATTACTTACATTTCAACTTATAGACTAAAAATCCTTAACTTATATCTAATGTAAGTCTCCAATATTCTTACCAACCAAAGTCTAAACCTTAATGCCCCAATCTTACATTAGCAGTTAATCGTCCTCAAGATAACATAAAATATCCTCAAGTTTTTTCTCACGTTTCTTTTCTTAAACTAATATAATATTTTCCTCTTTGTTACCACCCAAATTCTTTCCATTTCTTTAGAGCCATTTTCGTCCTTTCTATTAAAAAATATTACTATTGAATCTTCTAATTCCTCAAGATTTCTAGCTATGTCCAATATTTCCCATGGCTCTAGCTAACACATTCTAAATTTTAGGGGTCGGGGGATGAGCAATTAGCTAAGGTTTCATGTATTATGCACAATGTCATAGAAATGCCATATTCCTACCTCTTCCTGTGCAATAGACATGACACTACATGCTTGCTTATGAGGTTGGCCAATTCTCTGATCCATAATCGATCCCTTTCTTAGTTCATTCTCAACTCAACCACGAGTCCTATGATGTTTACACATATCAGTAGTAGTATATGAATGCTTATGCACATGCCAACACCTAATACTCCTTACTTAGAATTTTAGCACTTTTGGAGTCTAGGCTTTAATACATTTTAAGTTTGTGCTCCAACACTCTCAACCTAGACTTGAACACCTCCAAACCTATGCTCTGATACTACTTTAGTTGTCACACCCCACCCTTGCCTGAGTGAGGTACGACAGTGACCCAACAACCATTCTCTATCAAGCCAAAACTCGGTAGAATGACGGCTATTATAATTCTTGTTTGGCAAACTCTAATAACATGGCTTGTATTACTTGTGCTAGTGGTATGTCTACTATGCATATCTAGATATTAACAGTAATGTAATAAATCTACATGTTGTCCCAAAAGGCAACCCAAGAGAGGGGTGAATTGATTTTTATTGCGGAAATTAAGAGTGTAAAAAATAAAAACAATAATAAAAATTGAATCAAATAAAATTATACAATTCACCCAATAATAAATATAAAACAATTTTAAGTAAAGTAAAGAGAGTGGGGATAAGAGATGCAAATTCTTTTATAGTAGTTCAACTTGCTACCCAAGTCTACGTCCACTCCTCGAGCTCCAATCGGCTGAGGTTCCACTAAGTCCCTTACACTTGACGGAGGCAAGAAATCTTGAGTACAAACCAAAATCCCTTGCACTTGGCGAAGGCAAGAAATCCAGATTACAAAGTCTTTGATTCGGTGAGTTTTAAACACCAATACAAGTGGTAATGAAGATGAAGTACAAATTTAGCAATTCTCTTAAGTAGGATTAGCTACCACCACATGTACAAAATAATCTCACTTCAAAGAGGCACTCTCAAGAATAAAACAATTTCCTATATACACTCTTTGATCTAGTAATAAAACAATATAGCACAAAGAATTAGAGAGAGATTAAAGAGGCTTTGAGAGCTTGTTGTTGTATTTCTCCTTTCAATCTATGCTCCTTTTATAGGCAAAAACACCAAGGAGACATTGGCCTTTGTGAAAGACAAAATCATTTCTCAACAGTAACTGCACATTGGCTCATTTCAAAAATTCAAATAAAATGGCTCTAGACGTTTAAAGTATCTTAAAAACTTCTTGGATACTCCTCAGTGAGTCTTTTTTCAAATGCAAAAAGAATCATTGAATTATAGTGCGCCGTTTGAGAGAAATGATCAAACGTTCATCAATATGTCAGACTGTAAAATTACTTTTGTCAAAAGTGGTTAGCCAAGTTCAAAATTGTCTAGAAATTCGAATTTGTATTCAAAAATAACAAATTATATATTGTTGAAAAGCTTATAATGTCTACTTTCATTCAAAATTTAGATTGTGCAAATTTAACTTTTATATTTTGAGATATGATAAAAATACTAATACTATACTCATTTTGCCTGCTTACAGTGCAACTCAGTAGAAATGCCCACTTTGAAAAATTATATCTGACAATATATAAGTGTAAAATGTGCATATAATATATACATTTAAAGCTCAGCACGTCTATTTTACAAATAAAATTAATTCATAATTTTTATTTATATTATAAGTTATATTTAACTAATTAAAACAAATATCATGCAGATTTCAAAAATGACTTTTTCAGAAAATAATATATGAGATTGATATAATAAACTGCTTTAATAAAAAAATAATGTATATGATGAATTATATATCAAAATAAATATATTTGAGTGTAGTTTCATATAAAATTGACTTTATAAATTTTTTACTTTTCTATAGTAAGATATAATTAATTTACTATACACATGTCTAATTTAACAGCTTCACAATCTAGTACAAGTAATGTATGTAGTTAAATAAAAAATTTAATATTATAAATTGTCCATATTATTTATTATAAATATATATATAATAATTTTAATTTGTTTTGTCATTATCAAAATAAATATAAAAACCTTGAGCTAACAATCTCCCCCTTTTTGGTGATGACAAAACAAATATGCAATGCAAGAAATTCATTGAGCACATATCATGTAATTTCTCCCCCTTTTTGACATCATCAAAAAGATAAACTACATAAGTTCCCCCTCAATATATGCATGAAAAAATATTTAGAGATTTTTTCTCTTTCAAAAATGAATTTATGCAAATAATATTAGTTATACACTTGAGTCTATAAGACCAAGTTCTCTTTTAATAAAACAAAATCTTTCTTCGTTAAGCGGTTTTGTAAAAATATCCGCTAGTTGATATTCGGTATTCATAAATTCTAGTGTTAATGTCACTTTTTTGAACATGATCTCTCAAGAAGTGATGTCTAATATCAATATGTTTCGTTCTTGAGTGTTGAACAGGATTCTTAGAAATATTGATGGCACTAGTATTATCACACTTAATAGGAATGTGTTCATATTTAAATCCAAAGTCTAGTAAGGTTGTTTCATCCATAAAATTTGTGCACAACAATTTTCTGCGGCTACATATTCCGCTTCGGCCGTAGATAATGCAATTAAAATTTTGTTTCTTACTAGCCCAAGAAACATAAAATTTTTCAAGAAAATGACAAGTTCTACTAGTACTTTTTCTATCTAATTTACATCCTCCAAAATCTGCATCCGAATAACTAGTAAGTTCAAAAGAGGCTCCTCTAGGATAAAATAATCCTACATTTATAGTTCCTTTAAGATACTTAAGAATTCTTTTGACGGCATACAAATGAGATTCTTTGGATTTGCTTGAAATCTAGCACACAAAACAAACACTAAAACATGATATCGGGACGGCTAGCAGTTAAGTACAATAAACTACCAATCATACCTCTATATAGCTTGATGTCTATAGGTTTTTTCATTAATAATCTTCATCAAGTTTGGACTGAGGTACTCATAGGAGTTCTCATGATCTTAGAATTTTCCATCCCAAATCTTTTTAGTAGCTCTTTAGTATACTTAGCTTGATTTATCACAATCCCTTCTTTGAGTTGTTTTATTTGAAAACCAATAAAAAAATTTAACTCACCCATCATACTTATTTCAAATTCATTTTGCATAGACGAAGCAAATTTTTCACATAAAGATTCATTGGTAGCTCCAAAGATAATGTCATCTATATAAATTTGAACAATAAGTAAATAATCATGTTCTTTTCTATGAAAAGAGTATTATCCACTTTTTCCATTGAAAATCCAGTTTCTAATAAAATTTTGAAAGCCTTTCATACCATGATCTAGGAGCTTGTTTCAAGCCATATAAAGCTTTTGAAAGTTTGTAAACTGATCAACATTTTTCTCATTTTCAAAACCCAGTGGTTGTTCAACATAAACCTCTTCAACAATAAAGCCATTTAGAAAGGCACTTTTAACATCCATTTGAAAATAGTTTGAAATTCATATGAGATGCAAATGCAAGTAATATTCTAATAACTTCAAGTCTAGCTACGGGACCAAAAGTCTCTCCATAATCTATTCCTTCTTCTTGATTGAAACTTTGAGCTACAAGTCTTGCCTTATTTCTAATTATATTACCGGATTCATCAAGTTTATTTCTAAACACCCATTTGGTTCCAATAACCGTGTAATCACTAAGTCTAGGCACTAATTCCGAAACTTTATTTCTTTCAAATTGATTTAATTCTTCTTGCATAACTAAAACCCAATTTTCATCATTAATAGCATCATTAATAGTTTTGGGCTCAATTTGAGAAATAAAAGACAAGTGTTCACAAATATTTTTCAATTTATTTCTAGTCTTTCTACAATCACTAGGATCACCACTAATTTGTTCCTTAGTGTGACTAGATTTTATACTTCCAAGCTTTTGACAAATCACTATGTGAAGTTTCCTCAAAGTTTTCTATACTAGGGGGATTTTCAATTTCTTTTTCTTTATCATTAATATTTAAATTAACTAAATTATCCTCAACATCATCATATATAACTTTTTGCAAAAATGGATCAATTTCATCAAATGTAACATGTATAGATTCTTCAACTATATTAGTTCTTTTATTAAAAATTCTATAAGCCTTACTAGTAATAGAATAACCTAAAAATATACCTTCATCCGATTTTGTATTAAATTTATCAAGATTATCATTAGTGTTTAAAATAAAACATTTACACCCAAACACTTTAAAATAACCAATCTTAGGTTTTCTATCAAACCAAAGTTCAAAAAGAGTTTCTTAAGATTGGTCTAATAAAAACTCGATTTAAATATAACACGCCGTATTAACCGCTTTGCCCTAAAAATATTTAGGTAGCTTGTATTCATTAAGCATAGTTCGAGCCATTTCTTGTAAAGTACTATTTTTCCTTTTAACAACTCCATTTTTTGTTGTGGGGTTCTAGGTGTAGAAAAATTGTGCTCATATACATAAGTATTACAAAGATTTTCAAATTCATTATTTTCAAATTCCCCGCCACGATTACTCCTAATTTTTGAAATCATATAACATTTCTCATTTTGAACTCTTTTACAAAATTTTAAAAATTGAGAACATGCTTCATTCTTATGAGTCAAAAATAATACCCAAGTAAATGTTGAAAAATCATCAACAATTACAAAAGTATAGAGTTTTCGACCAAGACTAGCAATTTGAGAAGGTCCAAATAAATCTAAATGTAAGAGTTGTAAAGGCCTAAATGTAGAAACTATATTCATAAATTTAAAAGAAGTTTTTCTTTGTTTTCCCAATTGACATGGAGCACAAATTTTATCTTTATCAAATTTAAGTTTAGGTAGGTCAATGAGTAATTGTTTTCTTAGAAGTCTAGAAATTATATCCATACTACAATGACCTAACCTTATATGCCATAACCAAGATTTATCATATAAAGCACTCAAACATTTACATTTTGTTCAACTAAATTATCAAAATTAATAGTATATACATTTTCATCTCTTAAGGCAACAAATACTAAGGTATTATTCTTATTAAAAACCTTACATGCGTTATCTTGAAAAATAATTTTGTAACCTTTATCACATAATTGACTAATACTAAGCAAATTATGTTCTAAGCTATCAACAAACAAAACATTATCAATAATGAGGGAGTTAGGGTTACCAATTTCTCCAATGCCAATAATCTTGCCTTTGGCATTGTCTCCAAAAGTCACATACCCTCCATCTATTTTTGAAATAGAATTACACTTTGTGTAATCTCCCGTCATATATCTTGAGCATCCACTACCAAAAAACCATTTATTCTTCCTTGTGGTGCTCTTCATACAAATCTCCTACAAAAATAAATTAGGTTTTGATTTTTGGTACCCAAACTTTCTTGGGTCCAACAATGTTAGCATATGTTTTCTTAGAAACCCAAATAGATGCAATGTTACATTTTGCTTTCCATTTATAATCATTTGGAATTAAAATAGTTTTAGGTCCAACTAACAATTTTCATTTTACTGAACAATCACATGCAGAATGTCCCTTTCCACCACAATAATAACATATAATAAATGGACTACCTTGATGAGAACTTTTTACAAAATAATTTTTATAAAACTTTTATCCTTGACAAACCTTGTAACCTAATCCGGTTTTATTAAAACTATATCTTTGAGTAGCAAGTAATTTATCTAAATTTTCCTTTCCTTGAGTAAATTTAGATAAAGCATTTGTAAGTTCTTCAACTCTTTTTCTCAATATATTATTTGTTTCATTCTTAGATATAGAAATAAGTTGAGTTTTCAAATTATCATTTTTTTCATTTTTCAAGTAGCATTTCATTAGAAATATTGGAAAACTTCTTTTTCAAATCTTTATATTTCTTTCCAAGATTTTGCTAATTCATTTTGTAGTTCATCACATGCATACAATAGCGCATCATAAATAAAAATTGAAGTGCTAGAAGTAGAAGAAGATGAACTTACCTCATTATCACTTTCTCTAGTAGCCATGAGACATAAGTTAGCAATGTCACTTCCACTTGATTTTTTCACCGAATCACTTTCATCATTTAGATCCCAAGTGGTGACTTTCATGGCTTCTTTTTCCTTCTTCTTCTTTTTCTTTAGAAGTGGACAATCCAGTTTTATGTGCCCACATTTCTTGCATTCATAGCATACAATATCTTTCTTGGAAAGATTTTCTTTTTGATCACCTCTCCTTTGTCTCCTTTCAAATTTCTTCTTTTTGAGTAGTTTAGTGACTTTTTTTACAATATATGCAATTTCATCATCACTTTCTACTTCACTATCATTGGAGTTTTCTTTCATGGTAGACTTTAGAGCAATACTCCTTCCTCTTTTTGGTTCTTCCTCCTCTTCATTTCTTTGAGTCATTTCATATGTCATTAGTGATCCTAAAAGCTCTTCAATTGACACTTTGGAGAGATCTTTTGCCTCTTGTATGGCGGTCACCTTTGGCGCCCAACTCTTGGGAAGTATCTTAAGAATTTTCTTGACAAGAATTTCATCATTAAAATTTGCATCACCAAGATAAATCATACCATTAATAATATCCGTAAATCGAGTATACATTTCTTTTATAGATTCATTTGGTTTCATCATAAAGAGTTCATACTCATGTTTAAGCATATTGAGTTTTGTGTCCTTAACTCTACTTGTACCTTCATGTGTTATTTCAACAGTTCTCCAAATATTTTGTGCCATTTCACATGTAGAGACTCTATTAAATTCATTTCTATCTATAGTACAAAATAATGTATTCATTACTTTTGCATTGGTCGTAAAATTTCTTTTATCATTTTCATCCCAATCTTTCTTCTCTTTAACAATAAGTTCATTCTCTTTAATTATCATGGGAGATTTACATCCTTCTTCAATAATATTCCAAATCTCATAATCCATTTGTTGAAAATAAATGGTCATTCTAATTTTTCAATAACCATAATCACTATCATTAAAGAAAGGTGGTATAGTAATTGATTAACCTTCCATAACCCCATGTGCACCAATAGTTGTCATAATGTATGATCTTACCCTAAAGACTTTTTAAGGCCAATATGTAAAGCCTTGCTCTGATACCAATTGTTGTCCCAAAAGGAAACCCAAGAGGGGGGGTGAATTGGATTTTTATCGCAGAAGTTAAGAGTGTAAAAAAAAAAAAATAATAAAATAATTGAATCAAATAAAATTACACAATTCACCCAATAATAAATATAAAACAATTTTAAGTAAAGTAAAGAGAGTAGGGATAAAAGATGCAAACTCTTTTATAGTGGTTCAACTTGCTACCCAAGTCTACGCCCACTCCTCGAGCTCCAACCAGTCGAGGTTCCACTAAGTCTCTTGCACTTAACGGAGGCAAGAAATCCCGAGTACAAAAAAATCCCTTGCACTTGGCAGAGGCAAGAAATCCCGATTACAAAGCCTTTGATTCGGTGAGATTCAAACACCAATACAAGTGGTAATAAAGATGAAGTATAAATGTAGTAATTCCTCTTAAGTAGGATTAGCTATCACTCATGTACAAAAATGACCTCACTTCAAAGAGGCACTCTCAAGAATAAAATAATTTCCTATATACACTCTTTGATATAGCAATAAACAATATAGTACAAAGAATTAGAGAGAGATTGAAGAAAGCTTTGAGAGCTTATTGTTGTATTTCTTCCTTCAATCTATGCTCCTTTTATAAACAAAAACACCAAGGAGACGTTGGCCTTTGTAGAAGACAAAATCATTTCTCAACAGTAACTGCACATTGGCTCATTTCAAAAATTCAAATAAGATGACTCCGAATGTTCAAAACATCTTAAAATATTCTTGGATACTCCTCAGTGAGTCTGTTTTCAAATGCAAAAAGAATCATTAATTATAGTGCGCCGTTTGAAAGAAATGATCAAAAGTTCATTAATATGTTAGACTATAAAATTGCTTTTGTCAAAAGTTGTTGGCCAAGTTCAAAATTGTCTAGAAATTTGAATTTGTATTAAAAAATAACAAATTATATATTGTTGAAAAGCTTATAACGTCTAAGTTCATTCAAAATTGGATTCGTGCAAATTTGACTTTTATATTTTGAGATATAATAAAAATACTGTAGTATACTCATTTTGTCTGCTGACAGTGCAACTTAGCAGCAAATATCTACTTTGAAAAATTATATCTGACAATCTATAAGTGTAAAACATGCATATAATATATGTATTTAAAGCTCAGCACGTCTACTTTACAAATAAAATTAATTCATAATTTTATGTATATTATAAGTTATATTTTACTAATTAAAACAAATATCGTGCAGATTTCAAAAATGACTTTTTTCAGAAAATAATATATGAGATTGATTATAATAAACTGCTTTAATACAAAATAATAAATATGATGAATTATATATCAAAATAGAGATGTTTGAGTTTAGTTTTCATATAAAATTGACTTTATAATTTTTTGACTTCTCTATTGTAAGATATAATTAATTTACTATACACATGTCTAATTTAACAACTTCACAATCTAGTACATGTAATGTATGTAGTTAAACAATAAACTTAATATTATAAATTGTCCATATTATTCATTATATAAAAATATATATAATAATTTTAATTTGTTTTGTCATTATCAAAATAAATATGAAATCTTGATGTTAACACTACTTATACATAAACCACATATATCCTTGTGTGCACACCAGTCATGTAACCTAAAGAAAGTCTTCATCATAACTAAACCATAATAACTACCTACCTGTAAAACTAATCCAACACATGACCTCTCACTCAGATAAAATGTCCAATACAAGTCTACATACTTTACTAGTAGCTAATAAATGGAAATCCTGTTGGCCCAACCTCCACTAAATGTATGAGATGCTGGTGCAAATGCTACTGTCTTGAGTTAGATTCTCTTAGGATCTACAAAGGGAAATGGAGAAGGTGAGATTGTCTCCTCAATAAATGGTTTTCTAACCAAAATCAGGAAAATAAAAATATGAATATTTTTCAAAATGCATATAAATTTCATAAATGGAAATTTTCATCATAAACAAACTAAGTTTAGTAAATTAATTCATAAAGGAGATTCTATCTGTAATCATGTAAATGTCACAGTAAAAACCATTCCATGTCACTCATTGAGCCTGCAGATCCAACCATTGCTAAAAATGTCACACCCCACCCCACCCATCTACCTAGCGTGGTGTGATAGCGAGGTAGCAGCCAACACCTTCTTGTGTCAAAAATTTGGCAGTATGCCTGCCATTATAACCCCTTTCCTATAAACTCAAATTGTATACTTGTAGTACCTATAGCAATATTATATTTCTAAACTGAATTGATGCTATAAATCTAAGGACCTACCATAGTCAAGCATTCCAACATTTAATATCCATACCCATGGTTTATACGCCACCTAACATAAGTATACATCATTGTTAACTATCATGATAACTGAAGTTTAGATACAAATCCAAATATACAACCTTTCACTAACTAGATGCTTTCATAATTAAGACATGAACTATGCCATGACAAAGATATAAAGCCTTAAAATAAATTCCACTGACCCACCTCCACTAGTGTGACTTGTAAGCAAATACGAGTGCTAAGTGAGTGGTGGTGAATTGCTAGGGACAATCTGGAAATTGCAAAAATAAAATAATATGAAAACGAATCCTAAGGAATGGCATATGATCTACGCTTAATGGAAACAAAGCAGGCTCCATATTAGTAGCATATAACATCATCATTTAGAAATCCATACAATCATGGAAAACATAAGCAAGAACAACATAGGAAAGCATTTAATTTTCTAAGCATACCATAATATTCATAAAACTAAGATCGAGAGACATTAAAGAATCACAATAATCATAATCATGTATTGCATAGCATGTAACATCAATTGAGTGCACACCAACTAACAACATTTGAAGGCAATAAAATATGAAAACACTAAAATCATCAAAACATGTCAGGTGCTACTATATTATATAGTATGTATCATGGGACACCACTCCAGGCCAGATTGACATAGTCTGTGTGTTTGAAACCCTAATAGGTCCACTATCATATATAGGCTATAGAACGGCCACCTACCCCAGATGACTACCCAACATTTCTAGTTTGAGTGCAGAGGCACCAAAACCTCATAAAATCGTAAAATCCACAAATATGCTAGAACTCATAATATAGACACTCTATTTCCATGTTTTCATACTAAAATACATTCATGGTTTAGAAAACAACTCATAGTTGTCATAAAACATATCTTTTTTAATGAAAAAAAAAACTAATGTTAGAACGTATACCACTTACCATAAGTAAAGCTCTACTGGCAACTAAAAGAATCTGTTCGGCCAGTATTGGGCTCAACACAGCCTCGTTCTCTTGTAAGTGGAGAAGATGCACATAAGTGAAATATAATGTGAGTATGATGCAAATGCATGTAACATATCATAAGTCCCTGGATTGTTAAATTCCTCTTCATGACCTTTGGGATTGTGTTTTTTCCTTTATCATCCTTGGCCTAGTTCCATAAGAGCCCTCTTTGTCCCTTTTCTTAACTATTGTCACACCCCGCTCTTGTCAAGCAAAACATGATAGTAGGGCAACAACTGCCTACTACCAAGCTAAAATTTGGTAGGATAACAGCTACTGCAATCCCTATCCAGAAACTTGTGAATGGGACCTGTAACACTTGTAATATTAATATAATTTCATATACAATGCATTACTCTACTCAAATAGTAAAGCACATCTCAGCTCATGCAAATCCTGTGTAGATATCCATATTCACACACAACTATGTACTAGCAAATTATTTATACATTTCAACTAGTTTATGGCAACTGTAATTATATCTCAATTCTTGTATATCATCTCTCATGCTAATGAAAATGTCTAATACAAGATCACATAAATGCTAACAAATAACATGCACAAGAGTCCTGTTAGCCCAACCTCCAATCTACTATGCAATGAAATTTTGACACTAGTGCAAGAAAATCTAACTGAAATCTGCAAAATATAGGGGTACGAGAACACAAGTTCCAATGTGTGGCATACAATCTAAACTTAGTAGAAATAAAGAGGTTTATAGTAGTATCATATTGTAAAACATTTTTAGAAAATAAACTGCTCATGAAAATCCAAGGAAAAAACATCACAATAAATTCATCTTGGCTCAATTATGTAAAGTATCATCCATAAAGCAATAACAGAAAAATATTGAAGTGATAGGCTTATCCATAGCAATTGTTTTCCCCTTTAATTCTCTAATATGTCATAGAAATCAAGTCTGTGAAAATTTCACAAATATAGAGAATCATAAGTCATGTTGTGTCATATGTAACTTTGATCGGGTGTGCACCACTGACAATATCTAAGGGTAGTAAAATCATGAAAATATAAAATCAACAAACCATGTCGGGCGCTACTACACTATATAACCTGTAATCATGGGGTCACTACTCTAGACCAGACTAACACAATTTGTGGCATCTGAGACTCCATTGGGTCTAAAGTTAAAGTACAAGAATATAGAACAACAACATACCTTGATGGTCGCTTGCCATATTAATTTGAGTGCCGAAGCACCAAAGCATTATAAAACATCATAAAATCTAAAGTACCCTAAAAGCAGAATATAAGCACTTTGTTTCCAAGTTTTAATACAAAATAAATATATAGTTTGCATAACACATCATTTGAATCATAAGACATACATTTGATGCAAAAAGACTCAAGTTAGAGAGTATGCATTCATCATGTGTATAGCTTATGGATGTTTGGTCCACTAGGCCTAAACTGGATCAAAGTCAACCTTATTTTGTGTGCCTATAGATGTAAAGTGTATGGAACATGAATATGATACCATGGATGCATGTAAATGCTAAGTGATTTAGGTGATGGTAGCTAAAATCTATATTTTCCTTGAATTATTCATGTTTGCCTCTCTTCTATTCCCTTGTGTCTCCAATCCTACGCTTCTATCCCTTCCTTAACTTAATTATGTTAAATTTCAGCTTGCTTTGTGTTTCACTAGAAGCTTCCAAGTCCAAATTTGTCCATGTTTTCTAGGTAGAAATATAATGCACATTGATGCTCTCCTTGGCCTCTTTTTAGTCTTCATTTCATGCCTTTTAGAATGGTGTGAAACCTCTCAAAGTTAGTCCTCTTAATCCTCCAAATTTTACATAAAACTTTAATTCACATATCCAACATTGTGGTTAGTTAGGTTTTGCTAAGGTTCCAAGCTAAATTGAGCCAATTTTTCTTACTTTCTCATTAATCAATTTTAACCACCTTCTAAGCTATTGATTAGTCTTGGCATAGTGTCTTATTAAGTTCCTTAAAAGCCACCAACAAGTTGCTTGAGTTACTGAAATTTCCTGCAGAAATTTCTGCACTAGTCTACCTTGTTCCCCAAGAAAGTTTAACATAGTTTTGGCCTTTATTTGGTTCCCTAACTCTTTCCTTTCTTTTGGTTAACCACTCCATCCATCTAATCACTAAATTGACTAGCATTTAGGCCTATTTCATGCTCCATTTCATGCCCTGTACGTATATCTATTGCAAAAAAAATTTCTATAATCTCACCCTCATTACCATTCTCAGTATCACCCCTTTTTTTTTTAAGATTTTGGTTTCCTCTCCACATATTCTTTTTCATTTGACTAAACCACTTCCTCATACACTAATGGGTATTGAATTTGAGCCAAAATCAAGCCCTTTTCTTACCCTAATGGCTTCGGCCAACTTGTGGTTTTCTACAAAAAAAACTTCAGCAGCACCAACATGCTCCTATTTTGTGTTTTGGCCCCTTTTTCTTATTTTTCTTTCAATTTTCTTCCCCTTTCTTACTCCCACGTGATTCCTCCCTTCGTTTACCCTAGTTCTAGCCTCATAACCAGCATAGAAATCTCATTTAAGTTCATAAAAACAACAATTTTCCAAGCTAAACACATGATTTCTACAAGTTTTAATCAAAACAAGCAAGTTCCTAGTTTCTTCTCTCTATGATGTTCAATCATCATGGATTTCAGCAGCTTAATCCCTTCAAAAAATTCTAATTCTCTCAAGCAAATGGAATGAAGATAGAATAGTATCAAAATTTACAAAAAGAATTTTCTAGATTTTTCTAACCATTTTTCTCTATTTTCCTTCTTCTTCTTTTTCCTTTCTTCTTTCTGTCCTCTCTCTTGCTTCTAGCTTGAACGACCAAAATGGCCTGTTCTAGAGCCTTGGGGACTTTTATCTCCCCCCCCCCAATAGGTAAGCAAAGAAGGGCTCCCTCAAAAGACCAAAATGCCTCTCCACTTTTCTAAAATTTACTTCTATTTCCCTCAAGTAAAACTCCACTTTTAATCCTAGAAAATTGTTCTAAATCCCCTATAATCTCCCTAAACTCAAGGTCTTGATTAGGTTGAGTCACCATAAATTTTCCATAATTTTATTTATTTAAAATTTTAAATTCTTTTTTATACTTACTTGCATAAGTTAGGGTTTTCATTTCAATCTTTAGTTTTCTTTCTATATCCTATAAATCTCACCTCTAATATTTTCTGAGGTTTTGTTAAGCCTTTTCTAAGGTCGTAGACAAGCAAAAATAATTTATTTTTCCAAGGTTTTTAATTTTCTCAAAATATGCATGTTAGGAATGTTATGCATGAAAGTGTATGCAATGTGTGATGCATGTTTGAGTGTCAATGTTGTGCATTCTAAACTTGTTTGAAATGTCACAATTCTGCCCCCTTAGAAAAATTTTGTTCTTGAAATTCAATACCTGTAGTCTGAAACGAGGGTATTTTGTCTTTCATGTCCTGCTCACTTTCTCAAGTGATTTATGCTTTATCCTAACTTTTCCATAAAACTTTACTAATGGTACTTACTTTGATCTTAACTGCTTAATTTACTTGCCAAGAATTTATACTAGTTCTTGCACATAGGACAAATCTTCCTTCAATTCCCCTGGTGGGGTCAAAAGAATATGTGTAGTATCTGCCACATATTTTCTTAACATTGATATATGAAATACATTATAAATCTAAGATAGTTCTAGTGATAGTGTAAGTTTATAGGCAACTAGCTCCACTCTTTTAGTAATTTCATAAGGCCCAATGTATGTAACAGTTAGTTTACCTTTCTTGCCAAACCTTAAAACACTTTTCCAATGAGAAATCTTAAGAAAGACTTTATCATCCACTTCAAAATGCACCCACAAAAGACTGTTATTATATGCAAATTCAACTAAAGGCAAATGTTCATTCCAACTACCTTAAAACTCCAAAACACACCTGTAGCAAGTCTTCTTGTGTCTAAATAGTCCTTTCTGACCAGCCTTTTGTTTGTGGGTAGAATGATGTACTAAAATGCAATTTAGTGACAAAGGCCTTTTGCAAACTCAGCCAAAACCTTGATATAAATCTGGGATCCTTATCTAACACTATGGATACTGACACACCATGCCTACTAACTATCTCATTTACATAAATTTTAGACAATATGTCTAATAAAAACATGCTTTTAACTAGTATGAAATGTTTGATTTTGTCAGTTTGTCAACAACAACCCATACAGCATCATTCCCTCTTCTAATCACTGAAATCCTATCACAAAATCCATATAATGTGTTCCCATTTCCATTCTAGAATTGGTAATAGTTGTAATCTATCCACTAGTCCTTGATATTTTGCTTTAACTTGCTAACATGTCAAATACCTGGAAACATAATCTTTTATCTCTCTTCTCATTCCATTCCACTAGTATTTTTGTTTTAGGTTTCTATACATCTTAGTACTTCCAGGATACATGGCATATGCTGAGCAGTGGACTTCTTCCACTATTTGCTCACTTAATTTCCACACCTTAAGCATGCATACTCTATCCTTAAACATCAATGTGCCACCTTTTATCCTGAAATCACTCTCCCTTCCATTCTTGATCTCTTCTACTATTTTCTTTAATATGGATCCCAATCTTATGCTTCTTAATCTAAGAAACTAGTGTAGGTCCCACCTGGAATCGGGCCAACAAAGCTCCTCATTCAATTACTGATAGTTGTGCATTTAAGGACCTTAACTCCACTAATAGTGACATATAAATATTTGTAAGGCAGCAACTACTCAAAAATATTTTCTACTAAGGGTGTCAGCTACCACATTTGCCTTTCCTAGATGGTATTCAATAATGCAACATAGTCCTTCAATAACTCGCCCCATCTTCACTACATGAGATTTGACTCCTTCTAAGTCAAGATATATTTAAGGCTTTTAAGATCTGCACTACAAGAAATATTAAAATTTCCAACGCAAAATTAACAACACATACATTTTGGTCGGTTTACTAACACAATTACCAAAACAAATTTGCGTCGAAAAATTACCGATGCAAATTTGCATTGGAAACTTACGAATGCAATTATTGACGCAAATTTGGATTAGAAAAAATTACTAAGCCAATTACTGACACAAATTTGCGTCGGAAAAAATTACCAACGCATATAATTGCGTTGGAATTTTTTAAAAATTTAAAAATTTAAAATAGAAATTTATTAAGACAAAAATAATGCATCGGTAAAGTTTTTTAAAAAATAAAAAATGCATAAAATCAGAAATTACTAACACAAAATATTGTGTCGGTAACTTTTTTAAAAATAAAATGTATAAAATTAGAAATTACGATGTAAGATAATATGTCAGTAAATTTTTTTAAAAAATATAATTTTAAATATTTAAAATTACCAATGCAATCGGTAACATTTTTTATTAATTTAATCTGTTTTCATTGCATGACAAATTTTCTTTTTTCTTTTTTTTTTTTTAAAGCGTGCCATCTTTGCCACTCGTTGCAATAAATTTTCTTTTTTTATTACTGCATCCCAGCAGCAGCTAGCTTTACTGTAATCATTGTGTGGCAGCTTTACTTTTTTTTGTTTAACTAGAGCCAACTTTGCCGCCATTAAAATAGGTCTTTTTTTTTTTATGTCACTGCACGCTAGCTTAGCTGTAGTAACACTTTAGTTATATATGTTATATTAGAACATTTCTTTAATATATTATATCAATTTGTTGGTTTATACATATAATATATTTATTTTTATTCATTTATTTATATAAAATTATTTAAATATAAATAAATATATATATGTCTACTCATATATATATATATCTATATATAATATTTTTACATAAAAATATTTAAATACAAAAATATAAATAAATATATATGTCTACATGTATATATACATACATATCTATATGTATATGTTTATATATATATATATAATACATACTTATAAATATATATATATACTTATTCATATATATAAATCTATAAAAATATAATTTTTTATATATAAACACATATATACTTACACATATATGCTGACATACTCATGCAATTTTCATTTTTTTTCAATTAAGTCGAAATTTCACATATTTAATTAAGTTTGTCCTATGGTAATAAGTTTGTGTTTCTTCAATTAAGTCTCTAATCTCTGATAACTTTATTTTTTCAATTAAGTCCAAATTTCATTTCTTTGATTAAGCCCATTGATTTAAGTAGTAACTTTAAATTTCTTCAATTAAGCCCCTAGATCCTGGAATTTTTATTTTCTTCAATTAATTCCAAATTTCATAAATTTAATTAAGTTCATTTACTAATGGTTTTAACTTTGAATTGCTTTAATTAAGCCCCTAATCTCCAATAACTTTTAATTTATTCAATTAAGCCCATTGACTCTTGGCAATAACTTTCTATTTCTTCAATTACAACCCTAATCTCCTTGAACTTTTAATTTTTTCAATTAAGTCTAAATTTCATTTCTTCAATTATTCCCATTGACTCAAGGTAATAACATTAAATTTCGACAATTAAGCCCATTGACTCATGGCAATAACTTTCAATTTCTTCAATTAAGCCCAAAATCTCCTTGAAATTTTAATTTTTTCAATTAAATCCAAATTTCATTTATTCAATTATGCCCATTGACTCAAGGTAATAACTTCAAATTTCTTCAATTAAGCCCTATATCCTGAAATTCTCATTTTTTCCAATTAAGTCAAAATTTCATATGTTTAATTAAGCCCGTTGGCTTATGGTAATAATTTTGAGTTTCTTCAATTAAACCCCTAATCTCTAATAATATTTAGTTTTTTCAATTAAATCCAAATTTTATTTCATATATTAAATTCATTGACTCGAGATAATAACTTTTAAATTTCTTCAATTAAGCTCATAGCCTCCCAGAATTCTCATTTTTTTCAATTACACCCAATGACTCAAGATACATATATATGTTTATGTATATTATATGTATACATCTTATGTGTGTATATATATATATGCATACACATATATATGTATAGTACATGTATATGTACATATATACCTACGTATATAATATCTATGTATTATAAGTATGTGTTATATATAATAGATATTAAAAGTATATGTTATATATATTATATGCATATATTGTATTTTATATATATATAATATATATACGTATGTGCATATGTATGTGCAAGTATATGTATGTGTACATATATACCTACATATATATATATATATGTTAGACACTATATATATTATTATATATGCATTAAAAGTATGTATTATATATATAGGTGCATGTGTACATATATATATATATGATGTATATATATGTATATTACATATAAATGTAGGTATGTATGTACACATACATATATATATGTATATTAATGCATATGTATGTATGTATTTATGTCATATATATATGTATGTATCTATATATATATATGTTTGTATGTATATATATGTATCTATGTCATATATATGTATATATGTTTGACTAAGTGTTGAGAAAGGTTTAAATTAGTTGAGTTAATTTCTTCCCTTTTCTTATGGAGTTGTCTTAGCCACCTTTTAAGCCATTAATTGGTCTTGATTTCAGGCCTCCTTCAGTTGCTTAATAGCCTCCTCAAATAAGTTACTTATTGTTATTAAAATTTGTTGCTGGAAAATCTACACTTGTACACCTTGTTTTCTCTAATGACTTTAGCATAGTTTTGGCCCTAATTTGGTTCCCTAACCCTTTTCTTTCTTTTGGCTGGCTACTTCATCTATCTAACCACTTAATTGACTACCGTTTAAGCCTATTCCATGCTCCATTTCGCGGCCTACATATGTTCATATTGCAGAAATTTTCTGCAATCTCACCTTTACTACCATCTTTGATGTCACTCACCCTTGCCAGGATTTTGGTCTCTTCATTGCATATCCTTTCTTATTGGACTAAACCATCTCCTAATGCACTTATTGGCATTGAGGTTGAAGTAAAATCAAGCCCCTTCATTGCCCTAATTGGTTCGGCCAACTTGGGGTAATCTGTGGTATTTTCTCAGCAAGTCAGTTGTTTCTCTTCTTGTGTTTTGGCCCTTTTTCTTTTTTATTTTTTTCTAATTTCTCCCATTTTTCCTTATCCCTACATGGCACCCCTGTTTCCTACCCTATTTTCTACCTCATAAATGATGTATATGTTCACAACAAGTCCATAAAAATACCAAAGTTTCAAAGGAAAGCATGGTTGTCACAATATTCATGCAAAAACAACTAGAAAGGTTTACTCTCTCTCCAAAATTTTGACTAGCATGTCCCCATCTTCAGCATCAAAGCCTCCTTCAAATCCTTTGTTTTTTCAAGTAAATGATAGTAGAGTAGAGAAAGAATCAACAACTACTAGTTTTCTAACACAAAATTCGAAGTTTCTAGAAGAATTTAGACTTTTCCTTGTTTTGTTTTTCTTCTTTTTCTTCCTTCATTCTTCCTTTACTCTCTCCTCTCACTAGCTTGCATGAAATTGTGGGGGAAAATATGGAACAAGAGGGCTTAAATACCCCTCATGAGTCGGCATAAGCCCTCCACCAAAAAGACTAAAATGCCCCTCACCCTTCACCTATTTACTTCTATGTCCCTCTTAAGTAAAATATCACATTGAACCTTGAAAATTTTTCTATTTCCCCTCTAATCTCCCTAAACTCTAGGTTTTAATTAGGTTGAGTCACCATTAATTTCTCAAAATTCTATTTATTTAAATTTTTAAAATTTTTAATTTTATAGTTACTTGCATAAGTTAGGATTTTCATTTCAATCTTTAGTTTTCTTTCAAATTTTCTTTCACTATCCTACAAATCTCACCTTCCAATATTTTCTAAGGTCTTTAAGCTTTTCTAAAGTTGTGGACAAGCAAAAAAAAAGTTAATTTTCGTAAGTTTTAATTTTCCTCAAAATATGCATGTTTGAAAAACATAATGAATGTTATGCATGAAAGTGTATGATTGTGTGATGCATGTTTGAGTGTCAATATTGTGCATTCCAAACTTCGTTTGGAATGTCACAATGCATGCTATTGTTCTAAGCATGACATTGATGGTTAGTGGAAGAGGTATGAGGCCAATTATAGCATAAATGTGAAGGAAATTTAATTAATTAATTTGCACTTGAAGGATTTTGGCAACTATGTAAGCTCTTAATTGGGTAAGAACAGATGAACCACTATGATGATAGTTTGATGTGAAAATTTTACTGGATTATAGAGATCAAATGAGTTGGAAGCTATCTTAACTCCTTTAGGTTCTAACAACTTTAATCAATATAGTGCATAAGGAAATGTCAAGAAGATGCTTGGAAATATTTTGGAACTTTTTATATTAAGACTATGTGATGTGAAGGTAATTGAGTTAGTTAAGAGTTTCACTAGAAATGAACTAGTTTGACATTTGAATTAATTGGGTTGTGAATTTATCCTAGATGTGGAAATTTGAGATTTTAATAATAGTCATTACATGTTTTAATAAACTATTGATGAGATTGATCATAAGCTACTTAAAGGTGAGTAATAGGTAACTGTGTGGAGATGCATATTTATGTAATCAAGGGGTTGTAAAGGACAAGAGTTTATGGTGATTGGGTGTTCTATAGGAATGATAATTATATATGATGAGTTAAATCTATTTCTACGAGCTAATTACAAATCAATTATTAAGCCTTAGTTGTCCTCACTACTGACTAGAAATTATTATTATTTAGATAGGTTTTGACTTGAATGGGTGGAGACTATAAGGAGACTTTGACAGATTGGTATTGTAACATTTCAAACCAAGTTTGGAATACACAATCTCAATGTCCAACATTACCTTTCATTATCTCTTGCATTTTCATGCATTTCACGCATCATGTCTCATATATGCATCTTTTGAAGAAATTGCAACTTAGTGAAAATAATTAGTATCTACTTGTTTGAACCCTTAGGAAGTCTTGGAAGAACATTAGAAAATGTTAGGATGTGAAAATTTTAAAGGAAGAGAAACAAAAAAAAAGAAGGAAAAAAACCCTAATTTAGGCCATTTAACTACAAAATTAAAACTTTTAAGAATTTGATTAAATAAAATTAAGAAAAATTATGAGTAGCTTAGACTAGCCAAGATTTAAATTTTAGAGGGATTAGAGGGGTTCTAGAATGATTTTCTAGGGTTAAAAAAGAAATTTTTCCGATAAAGGACATAGTTGAATTAGTGAGGAAGTTCAGGCACAAAACGGTCTTTTGTCCAAGGCCTTTTGCTAACCTTCCTAGGGGAGGTATAAAAGCATATTCCATTGCATTAGAGACTCACATTAATAGGGTCTTATTAGAGAAATCCCTAAAATTTTTGGGGCCAATTGACAAATTTTAGTGAATTTGGGGCCAAAATGTAATTAAAACAAAGTTTGGGGGCCAAAGTGTAAATATACAAAATATAGGTCGGTTCAGGCCCTATATAAATTGTGTTGTACTGGAATTCTCAGGACATTTTGTGGCTTTAGAGAGAGACAAAGCAAGGGAGAAAAGAGAAACAAGGAAGAAGAAAAACCAAGAAAAAGGTAAGGAAATTCTAGAAAAGTATAGAAAAATTATTTGTGTGATTTTTCTTGTAAGAACTTTATGCTATATCTCTACTTCTTTCAATTTCTTGAGGAAAAATATGATTTATGAATGAGTTTTGGTTGCTAAAGGTGGGGATATGCTGGCCAAATTTCTAGAGAGAGAGTAAACCTCTCTATTGATAATTTTGGATGAAATTTGTGCAAACGGTGTGTTGCTTTAAAAATTTTGTTTTCCATGGAATTATATTGAATTTATACACCATACATGAAATCTAAGAACAGAGTAGGAGCAGGGAGGAACCACGTGGGATTGAGAAATATGAGAGAAAATGGCAAGGGGACATGGAAAAACAAGTTGAACAACATAAGAAAACAGTTAACCCAATGTTGGCTGACCTTTTTTGGCCTAGCAAAGGCTTGATTTTAGCTTAAATTTGATGCTAAAGAATGCTTAGGAAGTGGTGTGGCTAAATGAAAAGTAGGAGAAGAAAAAGACCGAAATTTGGGATCATAAGGAGGAGGAAACCAGAATTGGTTTTGGAAATGGGTTGCTAAAATTTCTGCAATGTAAGGGTGTATAACCACAAATTTGGGCACCAATTTGGTCCGAATGCAAGCCTAAAGAATGGTTAATTAAAGGGTTTAACCAATATAGGAAGGGAAGTGAGTTAGGGAACTAAATTAGTCTCAAACTTATATAAGACTAATGAGAAAGCAAGGTGTGATTGTGCATAATTTTTCTGCAGGAGTTCCAACATACTGAGCCAATGATTTGAGACTTTTGAGAGAGTTAATAAGACCTTAGAGCAAAGCCAATTAGGGATTAACTCGAAGAGAGATTAGCCTAGAGATAGAAATGATTAGAAGTCCAATTTAGTGCCCAACTAAGTGAAACACATTAAAGGACTAGGATGCTTAAGAGTATAAGTTTTTTCTGCAAAGATATTCAGCAACCAAAATGAGTTTTGGGAGGTTGTAAAGAATCAAATAAGGTCTGAAATCAAGACTAATTAGAGGTTTAGAAATGGACTAAGAAAATTCCATAAGAAGAGGGAAGAAAATAACTCAAATTAGCTCAAACTTTTCACAACATCAATTAATATAGTACAGAATTTTCTGTAAGAAAATTTCCAGCACCTAAATGGTTTTTGTTTGAGACTTATAAGAGGGTAATTGAAACCCTAAATTAAGGCCAATGAATGCCTTAGAGGGTGATCAAGATAATTTAAGAGAAAAGGGAAAGAAATACACTACAAGAAAATGTGAGATTTCTAACACAAATTTCCAATACAAAATATTGTGTCACTTTACCGATGCAATTTTTGACAACATTTTGTTAGAACTATTGTATATCCAATTCGGAGAAAAAAAGCATGAAAATGCTTCCCATTAAAATTACCGACGCAAAAAGTTTGTCAATAACGATAAAAACTTATTACCGACGCACATTATCATCGGCAAAATATTAAAGAAGAAAATAATAATTTTTAAAATTACCGACGCAAAGCAAGTATTGGTAAATTTTAGAAAACAAAAAATTAAATAAAAATATTTTTTTACCTACACAAAACTAAGTCAGTAATAATAAAAAAACAAATATATTTAAATTTCAAAATTATCGACGCAATACTTGTGTAGGTAGTCGGTAAGTTTTTCACAAATAAAAAAAGTAATAAATTTTTTTTATCGATGCATGATTGCGCTAATAAAAATATGTCGGTAAAAATAAGAAAAAATTACCGACGCAATTGCGTCGGTAATTTTTTGAGAAATAAAAAAATAACTTATAGTTATTTTTACCTACACACAATACTTGCGTTGGTAATTTCTAACAATTGAAAATATAAGTAATAACTATACATAGCATACTTAAGTACATCATATATATACATACATATATATATATATACACACACACACAAACATAAATAAAATATATACATTATAGTATACTTATATAAATATATATATATATATATACACATATATAGTGTATACTTGTATACATGCATGCATGCATACATACAAACAAACAAACAAGCAAATAAATATGTATGTATGCATGTATATAGTATAAATATACTTACACACACACACACTTAAATACATACACATATTTACATACATACTTATATAGACACAAATATACACACATACATATATATACGTATATAGTATAGTTATATACTTATATATAGCACATAATTATATATATGCATGCATATATACATACTAATACATGTATAGTATTTTTATATACTTATACATATGTTATATATATATATATATATATATGCATGCTTATTTACATACATATACATGTATAGTATATTTATGTACATTCACACAGATATATGGGTACACTTATATACATGCAAGATATATGTATATATGTATGTATATAAGCATATATATATATATATATGAATATATATCAATTAAACTAGTGTAAGTATAAATACAAATGTATTTATATGTGTGTGTGTATACATATATCTAAGTATACACTATATATATATATATGTATGTCTATATGTATATAAGTATACAATATTATAAATGTACGCACGCACGTGTGTGTGTGTATGTAGTTATGTATCTATCACACTAGTTTCAATAGATACATACATTTTATACTAATATATACATGCACACACACACACACACACACACACACATATGTATATATCAATTGAAACCAATATAAGTATGAGTATGTATGTTTTTATATATGTATATATGTATGCAAATATATATATATATAGTATAACTAATAAATATACATTCACACACATATATACATATAAAAATAGATATACAAAAGCACAATAATATATATATGTATATATTTATTTTTTTATATATTTGCATATATACATATATTTATATTTTTTATTTAATATATTTTTTATGTATTATAAATTAAAATAGTTAATACTACTATTTAATATTAATAATTAATTTAATAAAAATATCTCATTACTGATGCAATGGTTGTGTCGATAAATTAAAATATATAAAAATTTATTTTATTTACTGACGCAAATTTGTATCAGTAAATTGGGTAACAAAAAATATAATTTAATTTCGATGTAGGGGACATCGGTAAAGTAAAATAAAATAAAAATTTTTGAAAATAAAATACATTATATTACCAATGCAAACATGCATCGGTAAAGTAAAATAAATATAATTAAAATTTTAAATTATTTAAAAAATAGAATAAAATCTTAAATTATTTAAAAATATATTATGGATAAATTTTGCATCGATAATTGCGTCGATAACCTAAAAACTGCATCAATAATTCAATGTAAATATTAATACTTAATTGAGTTTGAAAATAACTTTTTTATCGATGCAAGATATGTTGCATTGGTAATTGGGTGGAGTACGCCCCCCGATGCATCGAAGAAAGCAAAAATATTTGACCAAGTTACCGATATCGCTGCATCAAAAATTCGAATATATATCTTACTCCTCTCATTTCAAATCATTCTTCTCCATCTTCCTCCCTCTCTTCTCTTGCCTCTCGCCATTCCCTCCCTTTGCCATCCCGATACCTCTCCCGCTTCCTCCCTGTCCCCTCTCATCTCGTCATTCCAAGCCACTTGTCCGCTGGTGAGAGTGCCACCTTGCAGCTTTTTTGCCACTTCGCCAGTTAGTGATGTCCATATTCACCATCTCTATCTACATGCTTTATGTAAATTTTATTGTACATTTCCCCTTCTTGTTCTCTTTGGTTACATGTTATAATTTTTTTCCGATATTCTTGAAATGCTTGCAAGTGACTACTTTATTCTCCTCCAAAATCCTTTATTGTCTTCAATTTTCACAAGGCATTTTGCCTTCTACTCATGCTACAAGATTTGGGAAACGTGGAGATTCAAGCAAAATGGGGATCATGAAGGTAAAGCAAAGAAGGGAAACATGAAATTTTCCCTACAAGATTTTTTTTTTTTTTTTTGTAATGAGTTTGATTTGTATTTTATTTAGATACTTGGACATTTGGATACTTGATTCAAATTTGGATATTTAGATATATTATATTTGTATTCTTTACTTTTTTGTGTATCTTAATGAACAAATTATAATAAATTACATATATTAAAAACAACTAATAAAACATCAAAATAGTAAAAATATAATGAATAATAAATAAAATATAAAATTAAAATATTAAAGTAATTAAAAGTAAATAATTTAATTTGAAGTTACTAATGCAAATTAGTTGGTCAAAAAATTCAACAAAAAATAAAAAAAATAAAATAAAAAATTAATAAATATGAAAATATTTTAAAAAATAAAATATATTATATTAATGGCCAAGGGGCAATGGTAAAGTAAAATAAAATAAAAATTAAATTTAAAAATTATTAAAAAATAAAATATATAATATTACTAATGGAATGATGTGTCAGTAAAGTAAAATAAATAAAATTTAAAAAAATTAAATTATTTAAAAATAAAATAAAATTTAAATTATTTAAAAATATATTACTAACACAATTTTGTGTTGGTAATATTGCGTTGGCAATTAAAAAATCTTAAATTATTTAAATTTATTTAAAATTTGCTTCGGTAATTTGTTTTCTAACATTTTTTAATTTGCGACGCAACTTGCATCAGAAAATTATCAACGCATGGCTCTTTGCATCGGCAAATTGTTTTCAATGGCTATATTTTTGACGCAATTCTTTGTGTCACTTATTGCATCAAAAACTTGATTTTTGACGTATATTTTGTATTTACTGATGTGATTTGTGCGTCGATAATAACCGTTTTTCTTGTAATGATGGTTCAATTTAGCTAAAACCCTAGTCAAGTATAAGGTAAACCATGTGTATCAACTTGAAAAGTAAAACTTAGAAATAATTAAAGCAACTTTAGAAGGCTTCATATACCTCGAAAGTACACAAAGTGGGGCTCAAAGAAAGATAAAGGCATAAGCAAAAGGAATAACATAAAACTTAACATTTGCATGCATTGCATCATGCATACACAACATTTTCCTTACATACACACTTTCCACTTGTAGGCATAGATGACTGAGCTAAGCAAAGTCCAAATCAAGTTGACTAGGTAGGTGATCCCCATACTACTAGCATGGTGAGTGGCATACCCCTAAACCTAAGATTTTTCCTTTCAAATGCAATGTTTTATGAACAAAATGACTTGTTTACTAAACCATATATTTATTTTCATACAAAAACTTGGAAATAGAGTGCTATGTTCTGATTTCTGATTCTACTTACCTCTTTCATATATTGTTTTTTAGTATTTTGGTGCTTCGACACTCAACTGGTATGTCGAACAGCCATCTAGGGCAAGTGGTTGTACTATAAATCTATGTTATGACTTTGGACCCGGGAGGTCTCAGACACCAAAGACTGTGTAGTCTTGCCTGGAGTGGTGACCCATGGTTGTAGGCTACATAGTGGTGTAGCACCCGACATGTTTTCATAGTTTTGATATTTTCATGGTTTTACTCCTTTTAGACATGATATTGTCAGTTGTACACACCTGATCAAAGTTATATAAGATGTTATGTATATATGATTACAATTCTTCTATGATCTCTCTACTTTAGTTTTAATGAGAATGCTACACTTTGATTGATTTATCAAAGAACTCAAATGTAAGATCATGCTTATGCTAATCAATTTATGTCTTACTTATCCATTCTTTCCCTATGGATTTCCTGTTACACAAAAGAATTAAAATAACTTTATATTCACTTCTACTTTGACTTTTCATTGATAGAACAAACATTGGAAAACTGAATTTATGTATACCATATGTACAAAACCCCTCTATTTCCTCTAGATTTAGACTGTATGCCATTCACTAGAAACATCTGTTCTCACTCTTCTTATTTTACAGACCTTGCTAGACATACCTGCATCGATGTTTGAGCTCATGCCACCCTAGTTGGAGGTTGGGCTAGCAAGACTCTTTGATGCTCAACTATAGTAGAACTTTGTATAGTACATATACCAAACAATTCATTAGAGAGAGTGGCATGTATTTGATTTTATAAACTTATAATTGTCGTGGTTATGGTTTAATTGATGTGTAAACTGTTTTCCTTATTACCTTGTGGATAAATGAGACTAGCTGGAATGCAAACTCTACTACCATCAATTTATAGCATGGTTGCTTATGTTTAGTTGCATATAGAATGCACATAACTATTAATAAGTACCACAGGTTTATTTACAGGGATGCTTGTTAGAGGTTACAATAGTCGTCATGCTGCTGGATTTTCCTCTTGGCGGTGGATGGTTGTTGCCCCATTGTGCCACTTGCTCAAGCAAAGGAGGGGTGTGACAGATGTGGTACAATATGTGGGATTATTATGTGATTAGAGATGAAATAGATTAATTTCTATAATTTTAAGTGAGATTATTATTTAAAAATGATAAGCTTGGTGTTTACAACAAATCATTCTGGCTTTTTCCAAGTGACTTGAGAGGATTGGGGAAAAAAATTAATTGATAAGTGGTTAAGTAGCAGTAAGATGAGTTAGGAGATGGAAAAGGCTAAGTATTATTATAGAAGGGGTTGCATAAATGTTGGCTTGGCAAGTAATTAGATGAAATTACTAGACCCATATGTGAGAGGTAGAGATTTCATAGAGTTTATGATATAGATGATTACCAGTTACAAAAGTAGATTCTTGCTCATAGTATAGAGTGAAAGCAACTTCAAGCATAATCAATTAAAAAGGGTCTAGATCAAAGGAAGATTACCAATGAGGGTTTGTGAAAAATTTAAAGAAGAATCAAAAGGAGAACAGGCTACATATAAAATAGAGGATAAAATGGAAGGCAAGTATTCCCATCTATTCAATACTTCACATATGAGAATTTCGAGAATGAAATTCTTTTTAAAAGAGGTAGAATTGTAACATCCGCAACTAGAGATAGACTTGTTGCATTTCATGCATGTATGTATTCATATTCTTGCATAGCATTTTTGTAAATAATATGTGATAATTATTTTAAAACTTAGGAAAGGACCTTAAGAATTTTAGAAATTCTAATCTTTGCTCACAAGCCCAAAGATAGAAAATAAAATTTTAGAAAATTCTAAAAGATTTTAAGGAAAGCTTAAGTGTCACGCCTCGTTCCCGGCCCGTGACCGCACTAGGGCCCACCGACCCTAGTCAGCCTCAAGACCATCTCACATGATTCCAAACCATCATATCATATGAATAATATCGAGTATGTCGTACAAACTCAATTTTAAAATACAAACCAGAATCCTGTCTGAGAATAACAAAGGAGTCTCTAGAGTACAAAACAGTAACATAAATAAATGTGCCCGTACATCGATCGAATTCCGAAGCTCAAGACAAATCCTCACGACTGGAATACGAACAGTCAACCTGATCTGGAATGATAATAAAAGGATGAGTCGCGAAATTCAGCGAGTACAGATGATACCTAGTCTATGCATGTTGGGATATGTATCATACCACAAGTTCCAAAACCCTTTTTAACACATATAAATACAATGAGCAGTTCAATATCAAATCATACATATGTGAGGCATCAAGATAATCAATCATCACATCGCATCAATCACAGGGCCAGTGTACTCCCCGCACGCTACGGTAGCACACCGTTCGCCGGCTGAGCCCTCAGCCGCACAACTCATCTCATCGCCGGGCCAAGGTACTCCCCGTACACTACGGTCCACCGTCCGTCGGCTGAGCCTGCCATCCCAATACAACCTGACAGTGCATAACATGTTTGCGGCCTCTGCCGCTTGCGGTCCCTGCCGCCTCATCTCAAACCCAGGGCCCTCGCACTGGACGCCACAGCATTGCTGTCCTCCAGCCGAGTCACCTGGCGTCCTCAAAACACATCTCACAATACCAACCTCATGTATATGTCAAAAACAGGTATACATACTCATATACAGTTTACATCTCAAAAGCCAGTATCACAAACTAACATATCTCACTGACAATTCATAAAACACATAACACATATCCCGAGTATAATATAGTCAAAATACAGTTTTCAAACCACATAATCATCATGTCAGAAAATCACAGTATGAAATCACAGGCATAGAGAGGGTATCATCACTCACAGTACAGAAACCAAACCAATAAAGAAGTCCCGAGTCACCTCCACCCGACTCTCCGGTCAGGATATATCTCCTCAATCATATTTGTAGTTAAAACCACACAAAATCATTACCAATACCAAAATCAGCACAAGAAACGGGCTTGGTAGCCCGAACCGGCTAAAATCCCATCTTGGGACCCTTGGCACGCATCCCAATGTACCAAAACCCATCACAAAGACTCACGTGTTTCACTAATATAGTCAATTTCTGCTCAACAACCCTTAACAATGGTGAACCAACCCTTAAAATCCCGAACCATAATAAATCGATCACTAAAAACCCTTGAACCAGCTTAAATTGGCCTAAAACTACCTCATCCCAACGACTTGTTTGGCCACGAAACTCTCAAAATCAGATTCAGAAGGCCCAAAAACGTTAGGAACCACTATGAACCGGTCAAAAATGAGCCAAAACAAAGCTGAACCGGCCAATTTATCATTAATTATCCTTGAACCGAGCCGTTTAATCAAAACACTAAATTTTCGGTCAAACGGACCTCCCCGAACCCCCGAACCAACTCGGTTCAGTAGGTCTTTTCTCCCTGATTCCAGAACCGGTTCAACTTCCCATTCCGAGGTCGTTTGACCACTGAACCGGCCGGTCAAAGCCATTGGCCGGTTCAATCAACTGTTCTATTTTTTTTTTTTTTTTTTTTTAAACTGAGCCAGCTTGGCTCAGTCGGCTAGGAGCCGGCTCAGCTCGGCTCAGAGTTGGCTCGACCAGCTCGGCTCGGAGCCGGCTCGCCCCCGGCTTGGCTCAGCAGGCTTGGAGTCGGCTCGAAGCCGACTCGCACCTGGCTCGGCTTGGAGCCGACCGCCCACAACAACATTACCTTTTTTTTAAAAAAAAAAAAAAAAAAAAAGAATACAGGCCGGCCCGCGGGCCGCCTGGCAGGCCTGTCCGGGCCCAATGGCCCAGACAGCCTGTAGGGCGCACAGGGGACCCGAATCATCCGGGTCCCGCCCAATTCACCCGAAAATCCGGGTTTGACAGACCCGGTTCACAAAACCGGGTCTATAACTTCCGAAAATCACAATTAAATTATAAAAAATCAAAATAAAATAGAAAAACCCACTTACCTTATCAATCCACACTCGAATTTGGTAGATCTGAGCAGAACGAGTCGAACTACTCCCAATAATCGGATCAAAAACTAATAAATCATCAAAATTTATCCAAAAACTGCTCACGGATCGCGGATGAACCCAAATATAGAAAACTCTCAATTTCTCTCTCTAAACTCACCCGAATTCCGAAATTGAGAGAGGGCTTTCGTTCCTCTCTTAAATACACACGCGGCGGTGTGAACAAATCACCGAAAACTTCAACCATCGCAGCGAATTCGGCGTCAAAAGCTTCGGCCACCGATTTGGACCAAAATTTCTATTTTCTTTAGATCTAGTCCTCAAATTTTGTTTTTCTTCAATTCAGTCCCTGACAATTTCAATGAAATCCCATACTTCCCAGAATTCCCAAATCAACCCCCAAACTTCTAATATTTCCAAAATTAAGCCCCCAAATTTCTAATTTTCACAATTAAGCCCCTGATTATTAATTTAATTAATTATTATTATTTATTTAAAAATTGGGTTATTACATTCTTCCCCCCTTATAAAAATTCGTCCCCGAATTTTAAAATAGAGAAATAAGTCACATACCACATAATTGTAGATATTTCCTATGCATAATCTCCTCAAATTCTTGAGTAACCTCTTCTGAAGTTTGACTTCTCCAAAGTACTTTTACAGATGGTATTTCCTTCGAACGAAGTCACTTTACCTGTCGATCTAACATAGCCACTGGCTTCTCCTCATATGACAAATCTTGACTTAATTGAACATTCTGTGATGAAATCACATGCAACAAATCAAACACTTATTTCCTCAACATAGAACATGAAATACAAGATGTACTATCGACAAATTTTGAGGAATAACCAAATGATGCTCTACAGCCCCAACCCGATTCAGTATTTCATACAAACCAATAGAACGAAGACTAAGCTTCTCCTTCTGCCAAATCTGGTCATGCCCATCATCGAAGAAATGCTCAAAAAGACGTGATCTCTATCCACAAATTTCAAGGGCAACGTTGGTAATTCGCGTAAGCCTTCTATCTACTCTGCGCCACAGACAACCTCTCTCTAAACAACTAAAACTTGTCCACCGCATCCCAATTCAAATCTGATCCAATAAATTCAACTCCCCAATCTCAAACCAACCAATAGGTGACTGACACCGTCAGTCATACAATACCTCAAACAGGGCCATCTGTATACTGAATTAATAACTGTTGTTATACACAAACACTATTAAAAGTAAATGCTAACTCCAATTACCACCGAAGTCTAAGACACAAACCCATAGCATATCCCCCAATATCTATATAGTCCTCTCTGACTGACCATCAGTCTGAGGATTGAATGCTATACTCAAATCCACTCGAGTCCTGAGAGCCTTCTGAAATACATTTTCAAAACCAGAGCCTCAACCGGAATCCTTTATTAAAGATGATAAACGGAAACACCTCATGCAATCTCACAATCCCATTCAAATGTAACTGGTATACTGTAATACACTATAACTAGTCTTTACTAGAAAGAAACTCACAGTCTTGGTCAGTCTTTACACAATAACCCATATGAAGTCAAAAACCTCAAATGGTACAAGACAGTCCAATCACAATTCCTACAACAATCCCCTCGCACTTTTATCTGGTAGCTCTATCTGTCAATGTATCCTTGCAGGCCTCTAATGCTCAGTTTACCGTATTGACAAGTCAAACATCTCAAAATAGAGTCTATTACATCCTCTTTCATCCCTTTCCACCAGTAGAACTGTCCAAATCCTGATGCACTTGATTGGTACCAAGATGGCTAGAATATCAAGAATTGTGCACCTCAATTATCATGTTCCTCAAATCATCCTCGTCAGACACTCACAATCGACCTTTACGTTATAGAGCTCCATCCGAGTCTACCTCGAACTCAATGCTCCTAGCAATTCATACATCATCCCTTAGAATATACAACCTGTCATCACCCATCCACGTTGCACCAAAAGGCCGTCTAATTCATTTGAAAGATATCACCGTACTATGAAAATCCACCTGTCTCTATAAGTGACACCAATACAAATGTCGTAGTCAAACAATTCTTGAGCTTCTAAAAGCTCTCATCGTAAGCACCCGATCACTGAAACTTGACCCCCTTCTGGGTCAAACGAAAAATACTATTATTCTGGATAACTCCCATATGAATAATAGCAAAAAAAATCTGGCCACATCCGAAAAGCTACAAATCCTTGGCCACTGCTATACAGCCTAAAACTTATGGAAGTCAATAATAATCCCATCACTCAATATTGTGTGTCTCAAAAAGGCCACCCTGTCACTTAATAACTCATATATAAAAAAAAATAAGTATACAACCAATGACCTCTCAAAGTTCATAAAACTTCTCATAAGTGTATCTTGTATTCATCCCCATTCTTCGAGTACCCTAAAATATCATTACCAAAACAATCACAATTTTATCTGAAAATGACTGAAAAACAATATTTATCAGATCCATGGAAGCCACAAGGGCATTTGTCAGCCTAAAGGACATAGCCTAAAACTCGAAATGCCCAAACCAAATCCTGAAAGCAATATTAGGAATATCCTCCTATCAGATCCTCATCTGATGATAAACTGACTAAAGATATATATCCGAAAACAATGTCTGGCCCCACTCAACTAATCAAACAAATCATCAATCTTAGGTAACGGATACCAATCACGCACTGTAACCTCATTAAACTGTCAGTAATCAACATCAGTCTTTGGGATTCATTCTTATTCCTAACAAGCAATATTGGTACTTCTCAAGGAGAGATACTCATCTTAACAAACCCCCAATCCAACAACTCTTGCCACTGCTCCTTAAGCTCCCTAAGCCATACCGGAGCAATGCAATACTAATGAATAGAAATTGCTTGTGCATCAAGTAACAAATCTTAAGCAAACTCTATCTCCTTAATAAATACACGCCGTCTCTCTGGGCATTTTAAATCTCACTGTCTAATAATGATAGTCCAAAAAGGCATAACACATTATCAACCAACTCTATCAAAAATCAACTCCAATATAGTCAAACAAAACCCTACATAACTGAGTCACCCAGACCGACTCTCACGTCAGAGCCGCCACAAAAAATAGGTATTCTAACAGTTTCTGCTGTCCATGAATTCGAGTCAAGAAACTCACAAACACAAACAAATAAATAAAACCAAGGTCGAATAACGCATAAACCTTTAAAGAACAAATCGAAATTATACCTGTGATCACTACATTAGACGTCCGAGTGTCTTGTTGAGTCAAACATCTACTCGTACCTGTCCTCTACTCCATCACTGTCACTTATCCCTTAATCGTGTGAGCTTGATAGCTCTACGCCTATCTGCCCCTAGTCTGTGATGTGGGACCTGCTGCCAAAATAATCTCTAATAAACGCAAACAATCCCTCACTATATGTCCTGGCTGCCCACAACGATGACAACTCCTAGCACCTAGGCAGCCTCTTGTGGGCAAATCCTTAACCACGTGGCCCTGTTGGCTATATTGGTAACATGCTCCTGTCACTCGGGCCATCTCTCGAGAAAACGGCAACTCCGAATCACATGGCCCTACTAGCCACATCAGTAACATGCTATTGTCGCTCGGTAATCTCTTGAGAAAACAAGCAACTCCGAATCACATGGCCTTACTGGCCACATCCACATCAAATCACCAACTGTGTGCCTGCTAAACTTCGATCGCCAGATATAAGTACATCGATCAACAACAGTCTGTCAGATGAACCTCCATGTCCCGACTGTTGGTGACTGCGAGGCGATTATCTCCGCCTCGAGGTGAATCTACCACTAAATAATCCTCTTATCCTAGTCAGTCATCTCCCTCGTTTGCCACTATAGTATGGTTATCATTACTGAATGATAGGAGAGCCTACCCGTATACTAACTGGGGCTAGCAGCCTTGCCATCACCCCTTCAGAAGCAATAGTACTCAGCTGTCCCCCAACTAATACTGGCTCTCAATTCTCGCTAGTACCATTCCCCACAAACTCTACTACCACCCTTTGCAAACTCCGGATGTCCACTATCAACCCAATCATCATCTCGGTCAACCAAGCCAAACCCACTCTTGCAGCTGAATGTCGGCCTGCCTCATCATCCTCTCATACCATCTACCCCGTCATCCATCTCGAGTCCGAGTAGGGGCCAATCCACCTAGGGAATCTCCCAACGCCCCTAAATCTGTGACCTCATGGAAAATCATATACCCATCAATTAACGAATCCATCTAAATGCAAAACATGAGAACTATGAGGATATCGAAGAAATCGGCACACAAGGAATTGAAAAGCCAACACCAAACACTCCCTAAAAAGGCCTTCGACAGTCCTTCCATTATGAAAGTGGGGCCTCACCCTCATAATAAAAGCACTACCAAAGAACCCCGCTCCCTTGAAATCCTCAGAATAAACCTAGAGCTTTGATACCACTCTGTCACGCCTCGTTCCCGGGCCCGTGACCGGCACTAGGGCCCACCGACCCTAGTCAGCCTCAAGACCATCTCACATGATTCCAAACCATCATATCATATGAATAATATCGAGTATGTCGTACAAACTCAATTTTAAAATACAAACCAGAATCCTGTCTGAGAATAACAAAGGAGTTTCTAGAGTACAAAACAGTAACATAAATAAATGTGCCCGTACATCGATCGAATTCCGAAGCTCAAGACAAATCCTCACGACTGGAATACGAACAGTCAACCTGATCTGGAATGATAATAAAAGGATGAGTCGCGAAACTCAGCGAGTACAGATGATACCTAGTCTATGCATGTTGGGATATGTATCATACCACAAGTTCCAAAACCCTTTTTAACACATATAAATACAATGAGCAGTTCAATATCAAATCATACATATGTGAGGCATCAAGATAATCAATCATCACATCGCATCAATCACAGGGCCAGTGTACTCCCCGCACGCTATGGTAGCACACCGTTCGCCGGCTGAGCCCTCAGCCGCACAACTCATCTTATCGCCGGGCCAAGGTACTCCCCGTACGCTACGGTTCACCGTCCGTCGGCTGAGCCTGCCATCCCAATACAACTTGACAGTGCATAACATGTCTGCGGCCTCTGCCGCTTGCAGTCCCTGCCGCCTCATCTCAAACCCAGGGCCCTCGCACTGGACGCCACAGCATTGCTGTCCTCCAGCCGAGTCACCTGGCGTCCTCAAAACACATCTCACAATACCAACCTCATGTATATGTCAAAAACAGGTATACATACTCATATATAGTTTACATCTCAAAAGCCAGTATCACAAACCAACATATCTCACTGACAATTCATAAAACACATAACACATATCCCGAGTATAATATAGTCAAATACAGTTTTCAAACCACATAATCATCATGTCAGAAAATCACAGTATGAAATCACAGGCATAGAGAGGGTATCATCACTCACAGTACAGAAACCAAACCAATAAAGAAGTCCCGAGTCACCTCCACCCGACTCTCCGGTCAGGATATATCTCCTCAATCATATTTGTAGTTAAAACCACACAAAATCATTACCAATACCAAAATCAGCACAAGAAACGGGCTTAGTAGCCCGAACCTGCTAAAATCCCATCTTGGGACCCTTGGCACGCATCCCAATGTACCAAAACCCATCACAAAGACTCACGTGTTTCACTAATATAGTCAATTTCCGCTCAACAACCCTTAACAATGGTGAACCAGCCCTTAAAATCCCGAACCATAATAAATCGATCACTAAAAACCCTTGAACCGGCTTAAATTGGCCTAAAACTACCTCATCCTGAACTCGTTTGGCCACGAAACTCTCAAAATCAGATTCAGAAGGCCCAAAAATGTTAGGAACCACTATGAACCGATCAAAAATGAGCCAAAACAAAGCTGAACCGCCAATTTATCATTAATTATCCTTGAACCGGGCCGGTTTAATCAAAACACTAAATTTCCGGTCAAACCGGACCTCCCCGAACCCCCGAACCAACTCGGTTCAGTAGGTCTTTTCTCCCTGATTCCAGAACCGGTTCAACTTCCCAATTCCGAGGTCGTTTGACCACTGAGCCGGCCGGTCAAAGCCACTGGCCGGTTCAGTCAACTATTCTGTTTTTTTTTTTTTTTTTTTTTTCAACTGAGCTAGCTTGGCTCAGTCGGCTAGGAGCCGGCTCAGCTCGGCTCAGAGTTGGCTCGACCAGCTCAGCTCGGAGCCGGCTCGCCCCCGGCTCGACTCAGCCGGCTCGGAGTCGGCTCGAAGCCGACTCGCACCTGGCTCGGCTTGGAGCCGACCGCCCACAACAACATTACCTTTTTTAAAAAAAAAAAAAAAAAAAAAAGAATACAGGCCGGCCCGCGGGCCGCCTGGCAGGCCTGTCCGGGCCCAATGGCCCGGACAGCCTGTAGGGCGCACAGGGGACCCGGATCATCCGGGTCCCGCCCAATTCACCCGGAAATTCCGGGTTTGACAGACCCGTTTCACAAAACCTGGTCTGTAACTTCCGAAAATCACAATTAAATTATAAAAAATCGAAATAAAATAGAAAAACCCACTTACCTTATCAATCCACACTCGAATTTGGTAGATCTGAGCAGAACGAGTCGAACTACTCCCAATAATCGGATCAAAAACTAATAAATCATCAAAATTTATCCAAAAACTGCTCACGGATCGCGGATGAACCCAAATATAGAAAACTCTCAATTTCTCTCTCTAAACTCACCCGAATTCTGAAATTGAGAGAGGACTTTCGTTCCTCTCTTAAATACACACGCGGCGGTGTGAACAAATCACCGAAAACTTCAACCATCGCGGCGAATTCGGCGTCAAAAGCTTCGGCCACCGATTTGGACCAAAATTTCTGTTTTCTTTAGATCTAGTCCTCAAATTTTATTTTTCTTCAATTCAGTCCCTGACAATTTCAATGAAATCCCATACTTCCCAGAATTCCCAAATCAACCCCCAAACTTCTAATATTCCCAAATTAAGCCTCCAAATTTCTAATTTTCACAATTAAGCCCCTGATTATTAATTTAATTAATTATTATTATTTATTTAAAAATTGGGTTATTACATTAAGAGAGAGAAATGAAATAAACATTAGAAAGAAAAAATAATAAAATATATAAAATGGAAGATAATTAGATTTGTTAAAAAAAATTATGCCCTAAACTACTTTAAATTAATTTTCAAGAACAAAGGAAAGAAGGGAATCTTATAAAATTATTAGGGATTAAAAGGAAATAAATTAAAGGTTGAAAGGCCTAGAGGCAATTAACCTAGAAGGAAAAAAAAAAGATTTCATGGGGCTTCGTACACCCCATATAGCACTACCTCAAGGGGATATAAAAACTCCCCCTAAAGCATCTGGACTTGCAAACCAATGCAGGCAAAACAAGAAAGAAAACAAAGAGAGAGAAGAGAAAAAGAAAGGGAAGAGAAGAGAAGGAAAAGAAGGAAAGAAAAGAAAAGAAAATGTATGAAAATTTTATTGGAAAATTTATGTTTTATGTAATTTTCTACCATTTTGCTTGTGAGATTATGTTAAATATCATATGGTTCTTCCATTTAATCATCCTAAACTCCATTTTTGAACTAAAAACCATGATGAAATTTGGTGATGGCTGAAATCGTAAGAAGAATTTAAACTTAGATTTGCTGTGATTTAATCCAACTTGTTGGAAGCTTTAAATCCCTTTGAAGAGGTGAATATTTTTATGTATTATAAGGGAGTTTTGGCAGCAATGTGAGGGCAGAAATCAGAGGGGGGCTGAACTCTAAGGTTAAGGGAAGCATGCCTCCCTTTAAAGCATTTTGAATGACAAAGTGTGCAGCTTGGTTTAATTTAGAAATTTTAATAATTATATGACAGAAATCATATATATAGGATTGGAAATAGGGGGAAAAAGGGGAATTTCATCAATAAGGGAAGAAGAAAGGAAATGCAAGAATGTTAAGGGAATAAAGGTGAAATTGAAATTAAAATAGGGCTAATAGAACAGAAAAAAAAAAAAAATTCTGCAAGAGTAGCTTGCCTTGGCCGAACTAGTGATGCTAAAATTAACTTAAAGTTATGCTAAAAAGTTGCTTAAGTAGTGGGAAGTCCAACCTAAAAAAGGGAAGGAAGGAAAAACCTTTAATTAAATTTAGAATGGAGCTATATTCAACTGGGGGCAAAGAGAAAGATGTGCAAAATTTTATAAGCGGGAAAAAAAGGGATAATTACTAAAAAGGAAATTTAAATAAAAATATTTCCTAAAAATGTCAAATGTAAAAATAATTCCAAAAAAGTCTATATCTTAAAAAAAATTCAGTTAAGGTAATTTGTATACACAAAATGCCCTTCAATTTCAAGTGTGTTTTGGGCATAACAGTCAGTAATTGTAAAATAACAGATACCAAACTGTAACAAAACAGATACATAATTGTAATAAAATAGATTATTGCAAAAATCTGTTATTACTTATATAAATACCAGGTTGTATTTCTTTAATTTTGGGTGTGTTAGGGGCATCATTAGAAACAAGTCAAAACATGAAAGTTGTAGCTCCTTCTTTTAACTTTCCAAAGAATTTTGAATTGCCAAAATTCGAGTTTTCTAGCTTGAGATATGAACATTTTATCGAAACTGATAGTGCTAAGAGCAATAGCAGCAGTTGACAGATTGCTGCTATTTTGGAAAAAAATGTCATAACTTGAATTACAAAATTTGCAATGAGCTGATTCTTGAAACATTGAAAAACTAAGAGAGATAGCAGCAACTTTAATGTTTAAATCATAATCCAATTCTTCCTAGAAGGCAATCGAAATTGAAGAAATATAACCCAAAATTTTACAGGAAAAATTTCCATTTTTGCAGTTGTAGAGAAGTTGACAGCTTGCAACTATTTTGGAAAAAATATTATAACTTGAGCTACAAAATTCAGATTGAGCTGATTCTTGAGGCATTGGAAAGCTAAGAGAGAGAGCTCCAATTTTCATGTCTAAATCATAATCCAATTCTTTACATAAGGTACTCAAAATTGAAGAAATATAACCCAAAATTTTACAGCAAAATTTTACACTTTTGTAGTTGTAGAGCAGTTGACAGGTTGCTGTGTTTTGGAAAAAATGTCATAACTTGAGTTACAAAATTCAGATTGAGCTGATTCTTGAGGCATTCGAAAGCTAAGATAGAGAGCTGAAACTTTCATGTTTAAATCATAATCTAATTCTTCCTAGAAGGCACTCGAAATTGAAGAAATATAACCCAAAATTTTATAGCAAAATTTTCTATTTTTGTAGCTGTAGAGAAGTTGACAACTTGCAGCTATTTTGGAAAAAATGTCATAACTTGAGCAACGAAATTCGGATTGAACTGATTCTTGAGGCATTGGAAAGCTAAGAGAGAGATATGAAATTTTCATGTTTAAATTATAATCCAATTATTTGCATAAGGAACTCGAAATTGAATAAAAATAACCCAACATTTTACAGAAAAATTTTCCACTTTTGCAGCTATAGAGCAGTTGACAGGTTGCTGCTGTTTTGGAAAAATGTCATAACTTGAGCTACAAAATTCGGATTGAGCTGATTCTTGAAGCATTGCAAAGCTAGGAGAGAGAGATATAACTTTCATGTATAAATTATAATCCAATTCTTTCCATAAGGCCCTCGAAATTAAAGAAACATGACCCAAAATTTTACAACAAAATTTTGCACTTTTCCAGCTGTAGAGTAGTTGATAGGTTGCTGCTGTTTTGGAAAAAATGTCATAACTTGAGCTACAAAATTTGGATTGAACTGATTCTTGAGGCATTGGAAAGCTAAGAGAGAGAGCTGCAACTTTTATTTTTAAATAATAATCCAATTCTTTCCACAAGGCACAAGAAATTGAAGAAATATAACCCAAAATTTTACAGCAAAATTTTGCACTTTTCCAGCTGTAGAGCAGTTGACAGGTTGCTGCTATTTTGGAAAAAATGTCATAACTTGAGCTACTAAATTCGGATTGAGCTGATTCTTGAGGCATTGGAAATCTAAGATAGAGAGCTGAAACTTTTATGTTTAAATCATAATCCAATTCTTCCTAGAAGGCACTTGAAATTGAAGAAACATAACCCAAAATTTTACAACAAAATTTTGCACTTTTCCAGCTGTAGAGAAGTTGACAAGTTGTTGCTGTTTTGGAAAAAATATCATAACTTGAGTTACAAAATTCGGATTGAGTTGATTCTTGAGGCATTGGAAAGCTAAGAGAGAGAGCTATAACTTTTATGTTTAAATTATAATCAAATTCTTCTCAGAAGATACTCGAAATTGAAGAAATATAATCTAAAATTTTACAGCAAAATTTTACACTTCTGTCTTTTTACTATTATTCATCTATAATTTCACACTCACATATCTGTATTTTACAATCAGGTATTATTTTTTTCTTTTTTGTTATAATCATGCATCTATTACTTAAGTCACCGATCCATCATTTCATAATCATACATCTATTTTTTTACAGTCAGTAATCTGCAAATGCACACTTAGGCCATTGCCTTTTTATAGTCATGTATCTATTTTTTATACTTGGCCATGTGTTGTGTTATAATCATGCATCTATCATTTGATAGTCACCTCCCTATTGTTTTATGACCATACATATGTGATTTTGCACTCGCTCATATCTCTTTTTGCAATTATGTAATAGTTATTTTATACCCACCAATTTATCTTTTTACAATCAATCATTTGTAATTTTACACTCAAATATCTGTATTTCACAATCAAATATCAATTTTCTTTTCTATTATAATTACACATCCATTGTTTAAATCACCAATCTGTCATTTTACAATCACCCATTTGTCCTTTTGCAATCAATAATCTACAATGTACTTCAGTCATATGTCTTTCTATAATCATGTATCTTTCTTTTATACTCGGCCATCTATTGTGTTACAATCATGCACCTGTCATCTATTGGTTTAGTTTTTTGGCACCAAAAAAACTAATCATGTCTAAGCAAATACAAACCAACATGTTCGGCTTGGCTCGGTTTGGATAATGTCCAAAACCAAATCAAACCGATGAACGCCCCCACTCATGTATCTATATTTTACAATCAAGTATTCATTTTCTTTTCTATTGCAATCTTGCATCTATTATTTGAATCATCGATCTATTATTTTACAATCATATATTTGTCTTTTTACAATCACTAATCTGTAACTACACAATCAGGCATGTGTTGTTTTACAATTATGTATTTGTTTTTTATACTAGGCAACCTGTTGTATTACAGTCATGCCTTTGTCATTTGACAGTCGCCTATCAATCATTTTACAACCACATATCTGTGATTTTACACTCACCCATTAGTCTTCTTACAATTATGCAGTTGTTATTTTACACCCAATGATCTATCTTTTACAATCATTCATCTGTAATTTTATACTCATGTATCTTATTTCTATTATTCGAGTCACTGATCTGTCATTTTACAATTGCGTGTCTATCTTATAACAATCACTAATTTGTAACTACACACTCACACATGTCTTTTTACAATCATGTAATTATTTTTTATAATCGACCATCTGTTGTGTTACAATTATGCATCTGTCATTTTACAACTATACATTTGTGATTTTACACTTGCCCATCTATCTTTTTATAATTATGTAGTTGTTATTTTACACCCAACGATCTGTCTTTTTACAATCACTCATCTGTAATTTTACACTCACATATCTTCATTTTACAATCAAATATCTGTTTTCTTTTCTGATATGATCACTCAAATATTATTTGAGTTACCAATCTGTCATTTTACAATCACACATTTGTCTTTTTACAATCACTAATCTGTAATTGCACACTTAGGTAAATGTCTTTTTATATTCATGTGTTTGTTTTGTTTAACTCTGCCATCAGTTGTGTTACAATCATGCATCTGTCATTAGACAATCGCCTATCTATCATTTTACAACCATACATCTACTATTTTATACTCACCCATTTGTTTTCTTACACTCATGGATCTGTTATTTTAATTTACACTCAAGTACCTGTATTTTATAATAAAAAATCTATTTTCTTTTTTGTTACAGTCATGCATCTATTATTTGAGTCACAGATCTGTTATTTTACAATCAGTTATTTGTCTTTTTACAATCACTAATATGTAACTACACATAGGCATATGTCTTTTTACAATCGTGCATTTGTTTTTTATACTCAACCATCATTGTGTTACAATCATACACCTATCATTTGACAGTCACCTATTTGTTGTTTTATAACTATATACCTATGATTTTACGCTCACCCATTAGTCTTTTCACAATTATGCAGTTGCTATTTTACACATAATAATCTGTTTTTTTACAATCATTTATTGGTAGTTTTACACTCACGTATTTGTATTTTACAATCAAGTATCAATTTTCTTTTTCGTTACAATCACGTATCTTCTACTTGAGTTACTAATTTGTCATTTTACAATCAGATATCTATCTTTTTATAATTACTAATTTGTAAATGCATACTTGCTTTTTTACAATTATGTATCTATTTTTTATATTCGTCCATCTATTGTGTTATAATCATGCATCTATCATTTGACAATAGCCTATATGTCATTTTACACCCATACATCTGTTGTTTTACACTTCCCCTTTTTGTCTTCTTACAATCATGTAGTTGTTATTTTACACCCAATGATTTGTCTTTTTACAATTATTTATTTGTAATTTTATACTCACGTATTTATATTTTACAATCAAGTATCAGTTTTCTTTTCTTTTACAATCAGGTTTCTATTATTTGATTAACTGATATGTCATTTTACAATCGCCCATCTATCTTTTTACAATTAATTGCCCATTTAGGTATATGTCTTTTTATAATTATGTATCTATTTTTTACACTTGACCATCTGTTATGTTATAATCATGCATTTGTCATTTAACAGTCGCCTATCTGTCATTTTACATCCATACATTTGTGGTTTTACACTCACCCATCTATCTTCTTACAAGCATGAAGCTGTTATTTTGCATCCAACGATTTGTCTTTTTACAATCATTTATTTATAATTTTACACTCACATATCTGTATTTTATAATCAAGCATTTATTATTTGAGTCACTTATCTGTTATTTTACAATTATATATCAGTCTTTTTACAATCACTAATATGTGATTGCATATTCAGGTATCTGTCATGTTATAATCATATATCTATTTTTTTATGCTCTTCCATCTATCTTATTATGATCATGTATCTATTATTTTACAATCACCTATCTGTCATTTTATAGTCATATGTTTGTAATTTTACACTAGCCTATTTGTCTCCTTACAATCATACATCTATTGTCCTGCAATGTCAAACTAACAATGTAGTGTAACTTCTTTACACTAGCTTGTGTAAAGAAGTTATGAAGTAAAAGGCTTAAAATGGAAGAGCAATAGCATCAACAAGAAGCACAAGTAAATTTTGAACTAAGTAGTGAGAAGTTAAAGGAAGAAGAAATGGAGAAAGTAGCAGAAATTTTGGGTTATGTTTCTTCAATTTTGAGTGCTTTCTGGGAAGAATTGGATTATGTATAGTTATAGATTAGTGATTATAAAAAGACAAATAAGTGATTGTAAAATAATAGATCTGTGACTCAAATAACAGATGTATGACTGTAACAAAAAAGAAAACAGATTTTTTATTATAAAATACAGGTACTTGAGTGTAAATTAAAATAACAGATCCATGAATGTAAGAAAACAAATGGGCGAGTACAAAATAGTAGATGTATGGTTGTAAAACGATAGATAGGCGATTGTCTAATGATAGATGCATGATTGTAACACAACTGATGGCAGAGTAAAACAAAACAAATACATGAATATGAAAAGACATTTACCTAAGTGTGCAATTACAAATTAGTGATTGTAAAAAGACAAATGTGTGATTGTAAAATGGCAGATTGGTAACTCAAATTATATTTGAGTGATCATATTAGAAAAGAAAATAGATATTTGATTGTAAAATGAAGATATGTGAGTGTAAAATTACAGATGAGTGATTGTAAAAAAAACAGATCATTGGGTGTAAAATAACAGCTACATAATTATAAAAAGATAGATGGGCAAGTGTAAAATCACAAATTTATGGTTGTAAAATGACAGATTAGAGACTGTCAAATGACACACAGCAGATGGTCAGTTTTAAAAAATAATTAATGATTGTAAAAAGACATGCGTGAGTGTGTAGTTACAAATTAGTGATTGTTATAAGATAGACACGCAATTGTAAAATGACAGATCAGTGACTCGAATAATAGAAATAAGACACATGAGTATAAAATTACAGATGAATGATTGTAAAAGATAGATCATTGGATGTAAAATAACAACTGCATAATTGTAAGAAGATTAATGGGTGAGTGTAAAATCACAGATGTGTAGTTGTAAAATGACTGATAGGCAACTGTCAAATGACAAAGGCATGACTGTAATACAATAGATTGCCTAGTATAAAAAATAAATACATAATTGTAAAACAACACATGCCTGATTGTGTAGTTACAAATTAGTGATTGTAAAAAGACAAATGTATGATTGTAAAATAATAGATCGATGATTCAAATAATAGATGCAAGATTGCAATAGAAAAGAAAATGAATACTTGATTGTAAAATATAGATACACGAGTGGGGGTGTTCATCGATTTGATCTGGTTTTGGACATTATCTAAACCGAACCGAACCGAACATGTTGGTTTGTATTTGCTTAGACACGATTAGTTTTTTTGTGCCAAAAAACTGAACCAATAGATGACAGGTGCATGATTGTAACACAATAGATGGCCAAGTATAAAAGAAAGATACATGATTATAGAAAGACATATGACTGAAGTACATTGCAGATTATTGATTGCAAAAGGACAAATGGGTGATTGTAAAATAACAGATCGGTGATTTAAACAATAGATGCGTAATTATAATAGAAAAGAAAATTGATATTTGATTGTGAAATACAGATATTTGAGTGTAAAATTACAAATGATTGATTGTAAAAAGATAGATTGGTGGGTATAAAATAACTGTTACATAATTGCAAGAAAAGATATGAGCAAGTGCAAAATCACATATGTATGGTCATAAAACAATAGGGAGGAGACTATCAAATGATAGATGCATGATTATAACACAACACATGGCCGAGTATAAAAAATAAATACATGACTATAAAAAGGCAATGGCCTAAGTGTGCATTTGCATATTACTGACTGGTAAAAAAAAGATATATGATTGCGAAACGATGGATCGGTGACTTAAGTAATAGATGCATGATTATAACAAAAAAGAAAAAATAATACATGAGTGTAAAATACAGATATGTGAGTGTGAAATTATAGATGAATAATAGCAAAAAGACAGAAGTGTAAAATTTTGCTGTAAACTTTTGAATTATATTTCTTCAATTCTGAGTATTTTCTGGGAAGAGTTGGATTATAATTTAAACATGAAAGTTATAGCTCTCTCTCTCTTAGCTTTCCAATGCCTCAAGATTCAGCTCAATCCGAATTTTGTAGCTCAAGTTATCACATTTTTTCCAAAAAAGCTGCAAGCTGTCAACTTTCTATAGCTGCAAAAATGGAAACTTTTGCTGTAACATTTTAGGTTATGTTTCCTCAATTTTGAGTGTCTTATGAAAAGAATTTTATTATGATTTGAACATGAAAGTTGTAGCTCTCTCTCTTAACTTTCAAATGCTTCAAGAATCAGCTCAATCCGAATTTTGTAACTCAAGTTATGATATTTCTTCCAAAATAGCTGCAAGTTGTCAACTACTCTACAGTTGCAAAAATGGAAAATTTTGCTGTAAAATTTTAAGTTATATTTCTTCAATTTCGAGTGCCTTCTAGGAAGAATTGGGTTATAATTAAACACGAAAGTTACAGCTCTCTCTCTTAGCTTTCCAATGCCTCAAGAATCAGCTCAATCTGAATTTTATAGCTCAAAGTTATGACATTTTTTCCAAAACAACAGCAACCTGTCAACTGCTCTACAGCTGCAAAAGTGCAAAATTTTGCTATAAAAGTTTGGGTTATTTTTCTTCAATTTCGAGTGCCTTATGCAAAGAATTGGATTATCATTTAAACATGAAAGTTATAGCTCTCTCTCTTTGCTTTCCAATGCCTCAAGAATCAGCTCAATCCGAATTTTGTAGCTCAAGTTATGACATTTTTTCCAAAACAGCAGCAACCTATCAACTTCTCTATAGCTGCAAAAGTGGAAAATTTTTCTATAAAATTTTGGGTTATGTTTCTTCAATTTTGAGTGCCTTATGCAAAGAATTGGAATATGATTTAAACATAAAAGTTGCATCTCTCTCTCTTAGCTTTCCAATGCCTTGAGAATCAGCTCAATCTGAATTTTGTAGCTCAAGTTATTACATTTTTTCCAAAACAGCAACAACCTGTCAACTACTCTATAGTTGCAAAAGTGCAAAATTCTACTGTAAACTTTTGGGTTATATTTCTTCAATTTTGAGTGCCTTATGTAAAGAATTGGACTATGATGTAAGCATAAAAGTTTCTGCTCTATCTCTTAGCTTTCCAATGCCTTGAGAATCAGCTCAATCCGAATTTTGTAACTCAAGTTATTACATTTTTTCCAAAACAGCAACAACCTGTCAACTGCTCTACAGCTGCAAAAGTGCAAAATTCTACTATAAAATTTTGGGTTATATTTATTCAATTTTGAGTGCCTTATGCAAAGAATTGGATTATGATTTAAACATAAAAGTTTCTGCTCTATCTCTTAGCTTTCTAATGCCTCAAGAATCAGCTCAATCCGAATTTTGTAACTCAAGTTATTACATTTTTTCCAAAATAGTAACAACCTGTCAACTGCTCTACAGCTGCAAAAGTGCAAAATTCTACTGTAAAATTTTAGGTTATATTTCTTCAATTTTGAGTACCTTATGCAAAGAATTGGATTATTATTTAAACATAAAAGTTTCTGCTCTCTCTCTTATCTTTCTAATGCCTCAAGAATCAGCTCAATCCGAATTTTGTAGCTTAAGTTATGACATTTTATCCAAAATAGCTGCAAGCTGTCAACTTCTCTACAGCTGCAAAAATAGAAAATTTTGCTGTAAAATTTTAGGTTATATTTCTTCAATTTCAAGTGCCTTCTAGGAAGAAATAGATTATGATTTAAACATGAAAGTTTTTGCTCTCTCTCTTATCTTTCCAATGCCTCAAGAATCAGCTCATTTAGAATTTTGTAACTCAAGTTATGATATTTTTTCCAAAACAACAACTTGTCAACTGCTGCTATTGCTTTTAGCAACACCAATTTCGGTAAAATGTTCATATTTCAAGCTAGAAAACTCGAATTTTGGCAATTAAAAATTCTTTGGAATGCTAAAATAAGGAACTACAACTTTCACGTTTTGACTTTTTTCTAATGATGCCCATAACACGCCCAAAATTAAAGAAATATAAGCTGGTATTCATAGGAGCAGTAACAGATTTTTGCAATAATCTGTTTTGTTACAATCATGCATCTATTTTGTTACAGTTTGGTATCTGTTATTTTATAATCACTGACTGTTATGCCCAGAACGCACTTAAAATTGAAGGACATTTTGGGTATACAAATTACCTTAACTAGAAAATTTTTTAAGATGTGGACTTTTTTGGAATTATTTTTATATTTGGCCTTTTTAGGAAATATTTTTATTTAAACTTCCTTTTTAGTAATTATCCCAAGAAATTCTGATTTGAAGGAGAGATTATCAAACCTAAAAAGAGTTTAAAATGAATTTTAAGTTGATAACAATTTTTTTCTTTTATTTATTATATTTTCTGCAATTGGGGGATCTTGGTTTAGTGTACCATTCGATTAAAGAAATATGATGCCCATAACACGCCCAAAATTAAAGAAATATAAGCTGGTATTCATAGGAGCAGTAACAGATTTTTGCAATAATCTGTTTTGTTACAATCATGCATCTATTTTGTTACAGTTTGGTATCTGTTATTTTATAATCACTGACTGTTATGCCCAGAACGCACTTAAAATTGAAGGGCATTTTGGGTATACAAATTACCTTAACTAGAAAATTTTTTAAGATGTGGACTTTTTTGGAATTATTTTTATATTTGGCCTTTTTAGGAAATATTTTTATTTAAACTTCCTTTTTAGTAATTATCCCAAGAAATTCTGATTTGAAGGAGAGATTATCAAACCTAAAAAGAGTTTAAAATGAATTTTAAGTTGATAACAATTTTTTTCTTTTATTTATTATATTTTCTGCAATTGGGGGATCTTGGTTTAGTGTACCATTCGATTAAAGAAATATGATGCCCATAACACGCCCAAAATTAAAGAAATATAAGCTGGTATTCATAGGAGCAGTAACAGATTTTTGCAATAATCTGTTTTGTTACAATCATGCATCTATTTTGTTACAGTTTAGTATCTGTTATTTTATAATCACTGACTGTTATGCCCAGAACGCACTTAAAATTGAAGGGCATTTTGGGTATACAAATTACCTTAACTAGAAAATTTTTTAAGATGTGGACTTTTTTGGAATTATTTTTATATTTGGCCTTTTTAGGAAATATTTTTATTTAAACTTCCTTTTTAGTAATTATCCCAAGAAATTCTGATTTGAAGGAGAGATTATCAAACCTAAAAAGAGTTTAAAATGAATTTTAAGTTGATAACAATTTTTTTCTTTTATTTATTATATTTTCTGCAATTGGGGGATCTTGGTTTAGTGTACCATTCGATTAGATAAAACCTTGCTTTGCAATACAACTGAAAAGGACTACTAGTTGGAAATTAGGGGTCTTTGGCACTTCAAAATTTTTGATATTTTAAATTTTGGATTTATGTGATTTTGTTAATATTGTACTACAATAATTTTTTTATTTTAATAATCTTAATTTAAGGGTTTTAGAGGATTTTATTTTTTTTAACCCAAATGAAATATTAAATTTTTAAAACACTTTTTGACTTAAATTTTTTCTTAATTAACTCAGTTTTGATTAGAAATTTAAAATTATTTGTGATTATATATCAAATTTTAATAAAAGGATTTATTTATTATCTTAATATCTCAATCAAATTAGTGAATTTTTTATGTTCTTGTAAGTATTTTTGTCTATATTATGGTTTCAAATTAATTTTATTTGGACTACTGTGACTATTTTTCTCTAAATGTGTAATTTCACATATTCAAATTTTTTTTTAATAAATATGAAAATATTTGATTACTTGTATCACATTTATCAAATGATTAAATGTATGATTGCCTTGTCCCTATCCTTAAGTGTGGCAATCATAGCACTAATCAAAAACTTTAAATTTGGTCAAATTGGACCAATTATTATTTTTTATTATAATAAAAAAAATTAATATTTGAATAGCTCCAAAGAAGTTCACTTTTAATTATTGTAACAAAAAAAGTCATAAATAAATGTAAAAATGTAAAAAAAAATTAAATATTATAAGTATTTTACAATTTTAATTAAATTGTAAATTAAATTTAAAATTTAGGCCAAAAATTTTATAAGTATTATAAATAAATCAAAAACTTTAAAATAAATTTTATAAGTGTTTTACAATTTTAATTAAATTTTAGGCCATGTTTGATGCTCAGAGTCCCTAAATTTTTCTAGGGGGCATAAATCTACCCTGTGCAGAGGATTTACTTAAATCTCATGTAACAATTTTTTTAAAAGATGCAAATAATATTCAGATGATAAACTGTTATAAATACAATTTAATTAAATAATAAAATCTAATTTATTTAAACTTATTTTTTTTATTAAAAGTGGGTTTTAATAAATTTATTTTTCAAAAAAATCTCAAACGAGATTTTAGAGTATATTTGAATTTGATGCTTAATGTGGGGTTTGTGTTTGCCCAAGCACGGACCCCCCTAAGCAACTATTTAGTAGGGTTTACCTACCCTATAATGCAAGAAAAATAAAATAAAACAAAAATTATATGTCACAAAGAAGGGTTATAAAAAAATTAAATGATAAATTCAACATTTTATCAGTAATCTGCTTTTATCAAATTCAAAAAATTCGAATCAAATGAAAGCAATCAAATGTGAAGTCACAATAAAATGTATAATGCGAAAATACATTTGTGGGATATTTGACGGATTGATGAAATATAGGGATTGATGTAGTATGTCAACAATCAAAACATAATACATTAACAGACAGAATAAGAAATTAAATATTAGCTTAGGATTGTACTAGAACCAGAGAAGACAATAGAGGAAGAGAGGCAGAGGGGTGGCATGGAGACGATGGAGCAGCAGCGCGAAGACAGAAGATGAGTGGCAATATCTCCCAAGAACAAATGGTGATCGAGAGTCAATGGAGAAGGAGAGTGCGTAGTGTGAGAGAAATGAGAGAGAAGGAGAGAAATGAAAGAGAACACGAGGAAAGAAGATTTGGACATATATATAGGAGAAAATTACCGATGCAATTGAATCGGTAATTTGTCGAAAATGCTCTATGCTTTTTGTGCCTCGACTACTGTGTTTTATTCTTTTCCGATGCAATGTTGTAGTTACCAACACAATTGCATCGGTAATGTGTTAAAAATGCTGCATGGTTTTTCACACCTCGACTGTCATGTTTTATAGTTTTTCGCACAACATAACATTACCGATGCAAAGTTTTGTCGGTAACATTTCTTTACTTCTTCAATGCGCACAAGCTGGGTCTTGTGTATTTGTTACCAACGCAAGTGTGCGTTGGTAATATTTTTTTATTTCTTCACTTTTTTTTAATGGCACCAAACTTCCTGCCCATTTCTTACTGACACACGTTGTGTCAATAACTATTTCAATTGCTTTTTTTACTTTTTTTATTGTATTTTTATTAGTGTTTGGAAAACTCTATATTATATATAGTTTATTAGTTCATATATATATATATATATATATAGACACACACACATAATACTTTCTTTTTATTTATTTATTTACATAAAAATATTTAAATACAAAAATATAAATATATATATATTTTTACTCGTATATATATATATCTATATATATAATATTTTTATATATATAATACATTCATAAAATATATTTATATACTTATTCATATATATATAAATCTATAAATAATATAATATATATACATAAATATACTTACACACACACACATACATAGATGCACTTATATATGTACGTATGTATAAATATTTATGCTTATACATAAATCTATAAATAATATACACTTGTTTGTATACACACACACACACTCACACATATACATACACACACACACACACACATATATATACACATACATCTACTTGCATGTACATGCAAATATATATACATATGTATATATGCATTGACATATACATACATATATGTATATGTATATGATGAATATATGATGAATGTACATATATGTATATATATATGTGTGTGTGTGTGTGTGTATTTACATATATGTATATGTGTATATAAATATATGCATGCACATGTGCACATGTACATGCATGTACATACATGTACATACGTATAATGTATATACATATGTATAGGTAACTATGTACACACACACACACACATACAAAACCATGTATGTTTGTATACATATAAATATACGCATCAATGATTACATATATAGCTATCTGTGTGTGTGTGTGTGTGTGTGTGTGTGTGTGAGTGAGTGAAGAAAGTTGGACTTGATTAAAAAAATTAAAAGTTACATAAGTTTAAGGTTTGCTTTGAACTAATTTGAAGTTGTTATCTTGAGTCAAATGGGCTTAATTGAAGATATGAAATTTTGATTAACTCAAAGAAATTGAAAGTTCTGGAAAGTTAGGGGCTTAATTGAAAAAATCTAAAGTTATTATTATAAATCAATAAGCTTAATTAAAATATGAAATTTGGATTTAATTGACGAAAATCAAAGTTATGAGAATCTAGGGCCTTAATTGAAGAAATTTAATGTTATTACCTTCAGTCATTGGGCCTAATTAAAGTAGTGAAATTTGAGCTTAAGTGCATAAATTAAAAGTTTTGGGAGATTAGGGGCTTAATTGAAGAAATTAATAGTTATTACCACAAGTCAATGGGCTTAATTAAATGTATGAAATTTGGACTTAATTGAAAAAATTTAAAGTTATTAATCTTTGTTTTAAAGTTAATTTTGTTTCAATTTTAATTTTAAAAAAATTTCTTATTCTCTTTATTTTGTAAATATTAGAAAATAATTTCATATATAAAATTATACTAAAAAAATTACCAACGCCGAAAGAGCATTGATAAGTTTACTTTCCTTTTTTTTTTTTAAATATTATCGACGCAACAATTATGCCAAGGATTTTATAATTTAAAATTCTAATTTTTTGGAAAATTTATCAACGCAAAATGTGCGTTGGTAAATGTAAATTCAAAATTTCTTTATATAAATTATCGATATAATGTTTGCGTCGGTAACCTTTTTTGACAAAAATTGGTGTCTGTAAAATGACTCCTCATTTTATTGAATATTTTATAAATTGCCATAGATTTTTGTCATAATGGAGTTAGCATACTGGCAAAGACTTGCGTCACAAATATTGCATTAGAAATTCCAATATTTCCAAAATCAACGAAATTAGACTTAAAAATTATTGACGAAATTTGTACGTCGGTAATCTCCAAATTTAATAATTTCATTTGCTAAAAACTTACCAATGTAGTGTTTTTGTCGGTAATTTTCAATATTGAAAATTATATTATTTTATAAAATTTCTGACGCAAAGTGTGCGTTGGAAATGTCAAAATTAAACAATTTTTGTTTTAAAAAAATTACTGACACAAGTTTGCGTCGGTAATACTTTTTCGAGTTATGCAATTAGTTATCAATGTAGCCTTTTGCATCAATAAATATTACCAACAACAAAATGTGTCGGTAATTTCGACGCAATCTACCTAGTTGTGCCCTTTTTTCACATAATTGGATGTTTTATAAATTTCTGACAAATATTGTCAAAAATTGCATCGGTAAACCTACGCAAAGCTCTATGCTGCTAATTTTGTGTCAGAAATCCCTATTTTTCTTGTGATAATTTAGCAACTCCACCTACTAAATATGAAACTTATAAACAATGGTTCACACCTAAAATTCCAACTTTAGAAATTTCCTCTTTTGAATTTTTTCCCCCTTGAATTTCTAGTCAACTGTGAACCAAGTTTTGAAATTGAGAAAGATTGTAACCTAATTACTCTATTATCTATGAAAAATGGGTCTCTGAGATATTTGCACTGGGCTCTCTGTGAAATTATCTTTAGAATAATTAGATGTGGTTTCCTTTACGTGTGGAGTCATGTCTTAAAAGTATGGATACATTCTCAAAAGCACTGATATTGTTTGGTCATCAAGTAAAATTCTTTGATGTTACATTTGGATTAGAATAAATTTGGAAGAAATTTTGGCCAACTTGTAAAGAAGATAACTGAGAAGCATGATGGGAAATGGATTGAAAGCTTTTGATGTTTATGCTTTTGAAGCACTCTCTCTTGCGTATGTTCCATTCTCTTCATTAATTCTATAATTACTGTCTATGGTTTTGCGTGTGGTTCATTTTTCCTAACAAAACTCAAGTCTAGCACAGCCTTAAATACTTCATGGAAATTCAAACCCTTGTTGACTTTGTTGTATTGTTTGTGTCTCTGTATAATAATGATGATTTGGGTAAAAAATAATTTTTTTTTCAATTGTTGGACTAGTTTAACAATTTGAAGCTAATGATAAAGGTAAAAAATATCACAAAACAACTTAAAGCCCAAAATATAAGCCCACAATAAAGGTTTTCAATAATAAAGTTAAAACCCATAGTATATTGTTTAATAATTATTAACCGATACTATCCAAAAATAATTTTTATTTTCCAATTGAATATTGGGCAGTCTATGGTAGAGGTGAGAACCTACAAAATAACTTTAAACTCACCAGTGGTAGAGCCACGTTAAGTTGAGGAGGGGTGTATGGCTCCTAGGATATTTTGTTAGCAAATATATATATATATATATATTATAAGATTATTCTACTAATTTTTAATTTTTGCATGCACTATGTTTGAAGTCTTAGATCCTTTGTTGAAACTCATGATAAAGGTAAAAGCTCACAATAAGGACTTTCAAGCCCATAATAAAGTTAAAACCCAAAAATATATTGTTTTAATAATTTTCTACTGATGGTATCCAAAAAACAAATTTAATTTCTCAATTGACTATTGGGCCAATTTAATAACTTGAAGCCCATAATAGAGGTAAAAGTCTTTAAAATAACTTCAAGCTCCAAATAAAGGTAAGGGCTCACGGTAAAGATTTTCAAACTCCTAATGAAGTTAAAACCCATATAGTAGAGCCTAACACTTAGTTAAAGTAGTATAACATTTATAAGATTTATTTTTAAAAAATCTTAAATTCAACTTCTAAAAAATATTTTTTATTTTCCAATTGAATGTTGAGCCAATTTAACAACTTAAACCCATAATAGAAGTAAAAGTCCATAAAATAACTTTAACCTAGAATAAAGGTAAAAGCCCACAGTATAATGTTTTAGTAATTATTAATTAACAGTACACAAAAAATAATTTTGTTATAAACTTATAATAAATTATTAGAAAAAATGATATATTTGTTGCACCTGGTATTAATTGTAATCTTTTTCTAGTAAAAATTGTTTAGAGAGAGGGGAGACTAACCCATTTCAAAGTCTTCATAAGTCTTAATTATTGTTTACAGTAGTACTTTAGAAATTATAAGCACAACATTTTTTTATACAAAGATTATAAAAATTTATAATTATACGACTACTTTTGTACAACTCAAACCTCCAACATGAATCCTATTAATATTCCTACTTGCTAGCCTAATATAATAGTGACAAGGTTAGATAGTCTTAGAAAAAATTGTAGGTAATGACTAGAACAATTGGAGATGACAATCTTCTTATTCGTTATTATTCCGATGTCTAATTTGATTAATTTGTCAAAAAAATATATTATAATATATATATATTTTTTTGGCCTTTAGATCAAGATTAAATTGAACTATGTAAAACTCAAATTTAACAATTTATATAAAATAATTATGCGAGTAAAAATTAAAATAGGCCATAACAATTATAAAAAAAAAAAAGGCTAAACTATCTCCCCAGGGTTGTGAAAAGGTCAAATTTAAATCAAATCAAGTATATCATAATCTGATTAGCCATTATTATGTTCAAATCCGATTCGAAATCTTATATGATTTATGCTTCTTAAACTATATTCAAATTCGATGGACAATTGAAAATCTGATAAGAAAATTCAATCTGATAATAAAATAATCCTCTTTTACATTTAAGTCTCTTAACTCAATTTTATCAATCATATTAGTTCTTAAAATTTTTTTATTTTCTTAATTTATTCCCAACAACTTTGAATTTATTATATCATATATATAAAATAATTAAATTAAAAAACATTATTAAAATTCAGATTTAGATTCTTAATGCATTGGATTACTTAATTTCATATTTGATCCACTTATTCGAATTATGAATATTTATAATCAGATCTGATCCATCAAACATTTTTATTAAATTTAAATTTTAAATTTTAAATCGAATTGATATCATATTCAAATTAAAATATAACTCATTGATAATTTTACATATCCTATGTTAAGATAAAAAATATGGGCTCAGGCCCGGGGCCTAAAACCTCCTCACCCACAACCAGCACCATTTTTTTCCTTTCTTTTGGACCCCCAAGCATTTTGCTTGAATAACAAAATCATCAAAATTGGGAGTAATTACACCCTAGAAACTCTTGCTTAGTGTCTTCTCTCTTTTTTTTTTTTTTTTTTGGGGGGGGGGGGTGGAGCTTAGGCCCCCTTTTTTACCAAGACAAAATCATCAACATATGAATAACCAACATATATATATGTATATAAATATGTACATCTTTTTCTTAAATAAAATTATAATTGATGGGTCATAATATTTGAATTGGGCTCAAAATAAATCCATGTACCATGTGAAGGTAGAAAATATGGGCTGCGGCCCAAAGCTCAAATATATGAAAATAAAGTTATGGCAGACTTGCATGTTCTTAATTCAAATAATGCTCATGGTAAAAGTTACTTCTGCTTGTTCATGTAATTCGGCAAAAATCCTCTCAAGTTGGACTTGTCTGTGCCATGAAAGAGAATATCAATATATCAAAATATAATAAAAAAGATGGGAAAAAAAAATATACAAAAGCCTCCACCTTAATCACGTAAAAGGCAAAAGAGGAGAGCCAAACAAAACTACTTTCATGCAAAACATGTAGATAAACATTTTTCAACCTTTTTTTGGCTGAAAAGCTACAAGTTCGAAAGTCCATGCAAAGTATTCAACAAACCAAACCAAACCGATTAAACTGTATAAATCGAACCAAACCGTATAGTATAATTTAATTTAAATTTGACTTTTAGACAAATCGTATAAACTAAAATAAACTGTATAATTTATATATATACAAAATTAAAAATCTTATCTTTATTATATATTATATTTTTATTATTTGACTGTATATTTTTTCTTTTTGTTATTTTATATATATATATATTCATTCTAATAATTGATTATTTTTCTTTTTTAGAGTATAATTTCTATTAGTAATGGTAAAATTATGTAAAATATTATAAATACATTTATTATAAAATGTATAGTTACTATAATTAATTAATAAATAATGAATTTATTAAGTTAAACATATTGGAAAAAACATAAATAACCAACTTTTAGAAAAGCTCTGTTAAAATTTTTATGAAAATAGTAAATTAAATCAATTTTATTTTATAAATCACAAACCGTGTTTTGAAACCGAATCAAACCGCAAACTGTGGTTTAGTTTGATTTATAAAAATTATAAACCGTAAAGTATAGTTTGATTTGAATTTGAATATCAAACCGAACCAAACCGAATCACGAACACTCCTAAGTCCATATACTAAACACCTTCCATTTGTAAAGGTACATTAGCATTGATTTCTTCCAAAATTCTAAACATTTCGCGTGTGTTTGACTTTTTGATCTAGTTGGTAAGCTTGACGAAGCACCTTAGGCATCAATAACTGTATTTTTCCTGCATTTTGCTCCGCTGCAAGGTTGTCTACTCCCATGAGAAAATGTTCCTATCTTCTAGTGTATCAGATATAAAGATAGATGTTACAGGGCAATACATTTTATTGATTATACAGTGCGTTTCTGTAGATTCACATAGCAGAACTCTTCCTTTTCCTTCTTGAGGTTTGACTTGGAAACCTCGCGTAAGAGTCCCTGTAAACATTAAAAATGAAAAAGACAATTATAGATAGTGATAAACAGAAAATAGAAAAGAAGCCAACGCCTAAATAGAAAATATTGAAAATATTAATTTTTTACCCAAAAAAAAAAGGTTTCATACTGTTGTCCTAAAAAGAACTTGTTTTCTGAAAATTCTCATGAAAACAATGTCCAAAACAACATGAGATTTCTGTTTTGAAAAACCAGAAAGTATCGCTTTCAAAAAACAAATCCAGATATACCCGCGTACACCATCCTTGTCTGCTTATCTATGTGCCAGTTTACTATTTGGTTCTAGCATTACCTGTAAAATTGTGTAATGATCAAATGTTTAATTCAATAAATGTACATGGTGGATGAGCTAAAGCCTAAACGGAAAGAATTTAGGAAAACCCTCCTTTCAAGCTGACCATCCATGGTGCTGCCTTGTCTAGGCTCTACCTTTTCAATATAGACTTTAAATGAAATAACAATAAAGTCCCAATTATGGCTATATATATTAATTAACCTAGTCTTAACCTTAGGAGACTACCGTATCACATTGACATGTAAGAAAATAAAAAAATAGAAGTTCAAATTTTGCTGTCTTTGTGTTTTAATTAACCTCACTTAATGGTGATCATCGATAAGTTTTACCAAAATTGGAGTATAGAAATCTAAAAAATAAAATAAACACAAAAAATGAAAAAGGTCCCAGAAAGTATTTCTTGGAACTTAAATCAAATTATCACACTTAATGGATATATTGTATTCTAATAACAAAATTACAACCTTGTACACATAGCACCAATTCCGTCCAATTTCGCTTAATCTAATCCAGAGGACACATCTCAAATACATTCAATGAAGGCTCAGAACTATGGATATTTTTCAATATCCTAAGCATGTACTAGTTCTAGTAGAATTCAAAATAGCACCAAAAATGCACAACAAAAAAATCCGACATGCTACATCAACGGAGAACTTGCATGCAACCTATATGTTGCTTAGTGTACCAATATGGTACTATTTCTAAGAGCAGCTCTTGATACACAATGCAGCAAGGTGAATAACTAAAGAATTCATTTCAAGTTCCAGGCTCCCAAATCTGCTTTAAAAAGGGAAAATGCGAATGAAAGGAAAAGAAACAAGATAAAATATAATCAATTAACTATGGACTTCAGTCAAACAGGACACTCCTCCTCAACACATTATTCACAATTCAAAGACTTTGCAATTGCTGTCTCTTCTGATTTGAACTTCTAAATATGCTACATGGGACAAAGTTCAAGATTCATCAAGTGGAAGCACAGAACTGCTCCTACTCTATGGCTTGACATCTCAAATGTCACCATAATATAATGATTGTTCATTAAAATTAACAAAAACTAAAGCAAGAACAATATAGGTTAATAAGATATAAGAAGAGAAAAAAAAAATTGCTAAAATCCCAAACCTTGATGAACCGAATAAAATAAAAAATGAAGTTAACGAAGCCATCTTCCACCTACAAGAGCTTGGGGGCGTGGATACTATGTGGCCTTTTTGCTATATTATGGGTCACATCTTTAGTTAAACCAAGTTAATTTAGATGTTTCCTCGATGTTTTCAATCAAGCCCAATCTATTTCCACATTCCATGTGATGGACTAATGTATAACTGGATTTGACAACAATTTAAACTAACTACGAGAATCTGCTAACCACATTTCACAACCCCAATTTTGGCATAAAACATCCTCAGGGTCGAACTCAGCAGACATTTGTGTTTGTGTCTATGGATAACTTCAAAAATTTAAGACATCCCTAAGGGTGTGAAATTTTCAGAAGCTCAAACTCATATCAATTACTCGGAGTACTAGACCTAAAGTTCTGCGTGCAAACTCAAGCTTGGTAAACTCCTACGAAGCCTCACTACTAATTGGGCTAGCAATCAATTGCGCATCAGAAGAGTATAATTGGAAGCTAACGTCCGTGGAACCCCTATATCGCTCAAAATTTCAGAAACTTAAGGAAAAAAAAATGTAGAAGCCCAAAACCAGAATTTAAATGAAAAATACACACTGCATTTAGAACATTTGCATACAGCAACAATAATCATGAACGAACATGGATTTTTCTGCGTGTAAATAAAGAGTGAGAGTTACCTCTGGCTTCGTCGGACCGTCGAGGTTTTTGGACAGCCTACAAGTGAGTCGCGATCGACGAATTTTGGAACGACAGAGAAGAGAAACGGCAAATTCTTTCAAGTCTTGTAAACAAAATCCATGGCTATACTCGAAGCTTATTTTTGCTAACATCTAAGGTCGCGTCCTCCTTTGCCAAATAGAGGCTAAAATAAGCTTGATAAAACCTCTAGGAAACGACAAAAACTCCACAATCTGTGATGGATTCTCTGAAGCTCAAAGAATGCTCCACAGCCTACCACAAGCTTCTTGGAAGAGCAGACATTATTGACGGGGACGACTTTCAATGAAAGTTTATTTTGTTGAAGGGAAGCCTCTCCAATGGAGGTCTGCGACGAGCGCCAAAGAAAGGATGGACTCCTCGCTTTGTACCGTGTGGGTGGCTAGGTTTGGGATGAATTAATTCACATATTTGGAGGGAGGGTCCACCGCACAGAGGGAACAAACGGCAACTACAGATAAGGACGGACGTTAATAAGACTTAATCCATGTTTTGTTTACAAATAGATAGTGTTACACTGATTGATATAAAAATAATTTTTATTAATTATTAACATTTGATAAAGTTTATTTTATCTTTTTATTTAGTATATTCCTAAATAAGAATGTATTAAATGAAATAACTAAAATATCTTTAATTAATTAATGTCACAAATCTCTCTTTTATCATCTCTTTATATATTTTTATATTTGTTTTTCAAAATTTTAAATAATATAAATTTCTATATTCTCTTTCTACGTACTCCTATTTCAAAATTTAATTTTTAATATACCATTAATTGAAATAATTCAATTATTTAATATGGATCTGAATATATGTATTTAAAATACTTTAAGTTTACATGTATTTATTAACATTTAAGATTTAATTACTTAAATTCAAAAGTATATAAAAATCTAATATTTATATTTTTTATGAATAATTACGAAAATTAATTGAAATAAGATAAAAGATACAAAATTAAATCAAATAATTTGGGGTGTTTTAATTTTATTTAAATCTTTTGTTATTTTACTCACTATTAAATGATATAATTAGAACAATTTAATTAAATTAAGTATATCTCTTACAAAAAATCTAATTTCTTTAGTATAAGTATGAATAAAATGTATTTATAGTTTATTTAAATATATTAATTTATATATTTATAAATATTTACTTACCTAAATTTAAAAGTATAGAAAAAAATTAAATGCTAATGTAAATTTTATTTTATTAATTACTAATTAATAAAATTGATTAAAATATGATATCTTTAGTCTAAATTAAAAGTTATCACATATAATTTTAAATTTTAGTATTTAAGAATACTATACTTAATTAATTTAGTTTTGAAATCTAATTAATACCATATTTCATATTTATTATATCATGTTTAATACTATCCCACATAATTAAATTTAATTATTAAATAATGTATATTTTAAAATTATTATATTAAACTTTTAAGATTTATAAGGGCATTCCAAATTCTTAAGATTTAAAATTTCAAAATGCATAAATATAATTTGATTAAAAAGAATTGTAATCCAAAATAAATGAGTATAATTGCATCTTAATCTATCCAAGTCATTGGAGATCCAAGTACAATTAAAAATATTAATTAAATGTAAATATATGCCAATATGTATTTAAATATTATTTATATAGTTATTGTTTTTTATTTATTATATAGTTATTATATATTATAATTATATACTACAATATAAAATATTATTTTCATATGCAATATCTAAGACTTTAATTATAAATATATGCCAATATGTAATTAAATATTAATTATATAGTTTTTGTTTTTTATTAATTATATAGTTATCATATATTATAATTACATTCTAATATATAAATTATTATATTTACATGTAATATTATTTCTATATTTTTATATAAAAATATGGTTTTTATTATAAAATATTATTGTTATATGTAACTATATAAAATATTATTAAATATTATTTTTATTTTATTTGATTGAAAATATATTATTTTATTTATGTGTTTATTTATTTTAAATTGGATGTTGATACTTTAATAATATGAGTGAAATCTATACTCTATAAACACTAATAAATCAAAGATATAAATATAAAGAAGCAAAAATATAAAAGTCAAATATATAAAATTTAAATTAGTATCTTGTAATTATACATTGTGTTTTATTTTTGCATCCCCTATTTCAAATTGTAGAATAAAAATTTGCTTCTTTCTAAATACAGATTATTAGTTGCATAAGAAGGTAAACAATATGTTACTATTTTGATATAAGTATTTTATTTTTTGATATTTATAAATTTATCATCATTTTAAAACAATCATTCAATATTATTATTATTATTATTTTATTTTAAACTCTTAATTCGCTCTCAAACTTTAAATTTATTTTAATCTTATTTACAAATTTCAAAATTTTTCATATCAATCATTTAGTGTCCATATATATATATATATATATATATACACATGCGAGGGCTAATTTTTTCTTGAAAGGGTAAAATTTTATTTTACATAATAATATATTATAATAATAATAAAAAATTTAGCATGGAGGAACCTACTCTTAAGAACATGTAGCTCTGTCAATGTCCATAAATTAGTAAGTTTCTCTAAAATGAATATTAACACATAATTTTAATTTTTTATTTTACATTATGTATTTTTTGTTTAATTCATCTTTTAAAATTTTCTCCTAGTAAAATTTTATATTTTAATCTAAGTTTCATGTTTCTTTTGTAAAAAATAATTATTTTTGCTAGTGTGGAGTATAATAAATATTTATTTACTTTAACACAAATTATAGAAATCAAATATGTAAGATTATATTAAACAAATCTTGCAAGTTTTTTTTTCTCCCAAGATAATGATGAACAATTGTTAAAATTTAATAATTTTAACAGCTTACATACTAGTTTTTTTAAATATAAACTACATATTGTATTTTTTTAGATATTTTAATTTATTTCATAACATTCTAAAATTTCTCATTTAATTCATGTTTTTATTCATTTAAATTTTCTTGTAAAAATTTTCTATATTTAATACATTTTTTTTTACCTAACTTCACAATTTTTTGCTATTATCATTTTAATCTTGATATTAACATATGTATATAATTATCATTTAATAATATTAATAATTAAATATTCATAATATTAATTATTAATAATATTATTAAATATTATATAAATGATATATTAAATAAATATTACATTAATAAATTTAAATTTAATTTCAATAGCCAAAGTTTAGTCACTAGTAGTAAATTCCTTGAATGTATTTTAAA
>CAJVSB020000244.1:0-66964 GCA_911865555.2 Thlaspi arvense
GTACAAGACAAATGTTAAAATTTGTGATGGGGTAAATGTAGTTGAAGAAGAATAATGTCTAGACTTGTGACATCAGAGATTGGCACACATGAGTGAAAGAAGGGTTGCAGATTTTAGCAAAAATATCACTTATCTCTTGACCACTACTTGTTAGGGTTAGAACACTCACAAGATGAAAATAGACACACAGTAAATTTCGAAGAAAGTAAAATATATAGACACTAAAATTTATGTGCAAAACCTAAATCGGGAAAAATTACGGATCAAAAGGATCAAATGTCACTACTATAAGAAGGAATTTTATGTAGAAATCTGAGTATTTTTGCTAACTCGAGATATTCAGATACAAAAGATTGAAAAGAATTCTTTCTTTTGTATCACCTTCACTATGGTAAATTCACTCTCTACACAAGAGTATTTTTCTCTTCTCAAAATTTAAGAGACACACACTCTCCCTCTTTCTTTCTTCCCTCTCATTGGTGTGTCTTGAAGATGTCAAGCCTTCCTCTATTTATAAGCAAGGAAGGGCTTCTTCATTTAATGCCATGTAGCTCACCAACCTCATTTGTTAATAAAAGGAACCTTTTTTCGATGGTTACTTCTTCAATTGTCATAATCGCAAGCCTTCCCCCTTTGTTTCTTTCCTTTTGTATATTTTAATATATATTTATGGGGCTAGACCCCACAAATTTCTCTCTCTAAACACATGCTTCTGAGAGGAGATCATTAACATTCTTCTAAGTAGAGCTCATGTTGATAAGTTCTTGACACATTTCAAACTTGTCATAAGAAGTCAATTAGTTAGCATATCGAAGAGTTTTTGTTAATGGAGATCTTCTTCAGATAAATGGACTTATTTTTCACTTACTTCCTTATCCAATGATATCGCACATCAATATGCTTCGTTCGAGAGTGATGCATGGAGTTTTTGCTTAAGTTTGTTGCACTTGGCTATTACAATAAACTAAATATTCCTTTTGGTGTGATCTAATATCCTGAAGAAATCTCTTGAGCCAAATTATTTCTTTCCTATTCTGTAGTAACAATATACTCTACTTAGTTGTTGATAATGCAAATACTTTTACAATTTTGACTACCATGATGTAGCTCTCTCCCTAAAAATGTAAGCACAAACCCAAAAGTGGATTTTCTATGACTAGGATCATCTGCCATTACCAACGCCTATGAAACCTTTTAGGATTGCGTTTGACTCTCTCTAAAGCATAACACGTTTTTGATGTACTCTTTAGATACTTGAGTATCCATTTTACAACTTCCAAATATTCTTTTTTCAAGTTGTCAAGAAATCGACTAACCACACTAACAGCATAAGCAATATTCGGTCTAGTATAAATTCTGACGTATATTAGGCTTCCATTATAGAGGAATAAGGAACTTTCGCCATTTTCTCTTTTTCTTCCGTTGTTGTAGAATACATCTTCTTGCTCAATTTTAGGTGACTAGCAAGAGGGGTGTTAATTAGTTTCGCATCTTCATATTAAAGTGCTCTATAACACGCCCAATATACTTCTCTTGAGGTAACCACAACTCTCTTCTCTTTTCTTCTGTTCTAACTCTTTGACCATTAGTCGATTTTTGTGTTTGACTAGTTTGTCATTTCCATCATTTTTCACTTTAAAGAATCATTGAAGAAGTAACCACCAAAAGAAGGTCATTTTTATTAACAAATAAAGTTGGTGAGCTGCATGGCATTAAATGAAGAAGCCCTTCCTCACCTATAAATAGAGGAAGGCTTGTCATTTTCAAGAGAGGAAGAAAAAGAGAGTTAGAGAGAGAATCTCTCAAATTTGAGAAAAAAAAAATTCTCTTTTGTAGGGAGTGAATTTATTATAGTGAGAGTGATATAAAATAAAAATTATTTTGTGAGTGAATATCTTGAATTGGCAAAAACACTCGATAGGTCTATAAAAATTACTTTCTGTAGTAGTAATATTTTGTTTCGCTTGGTTCATGATTTTTTCCAATTTGAGTTTTTCACGTAAATCTTGATATTCATATATTTTACTTCCTTCTCAATTTGTTGTGCCTGTTTTCATTATGTGAGTGTTCTAGCCCTAACAAGTGATAAAGAAGTACCGTACACTCGTCTTAAAGTGTTTGGTTGCAAAGCTTTTGCCCATGTGCTAAAGGAGCAGAGATTGAAGCTCAATAATAAAGTCATTTCTTGCATTTTCATCGGATATAGAGATGAATAATTCGGTTACAGACTGTAGGACTTAGAGAGAAAGAAGATTATTAGGAATAGAGATGTGGTCTTTCATGAGGATGAGTTTGGAGTTGATAACTAAATAAATAAGATCAAAGAAGAGAATTGTACAATTTCGCATGAGATCACCATTCCATTTCCATCAGATTATGTCACATATAGAGAAGATCCCATACAGAAGAAGTTGATGAGAAGGTTGAGGAGCAGAGGGAGCAACCCACCTCACCAGAAGTAGTAATACAACTTTTTAAGCAATCTGAACGAGAAAAGAAACCATTATTCCAATATTTGTCTTTTGAGTATGCCCTTATTAGTGATAAAGGGGAGTTAGAGAACTTTCAAGAAGTATTGAATCATCTAGAAAAAGACAAGTGAATGGAAGTCATGAAAGAAGAAATGAGCTCTTTGTAGAAAAATGGCACGTACAAGCTGGCTGAACTTTCAAATGGTAAAAGATCACTCAATGCAAATAGGTCTTTAAAGTGAAAAAAGATGTAAATGGCAAGTTGGTTAGACACAAAGCTCAATTAGTGGTCAAAGGGTTCAATCAGAAGAAAATAATTGACTTTGATGAATTTTTTTCACCAATTGTGAAAATGACTTCCATCCGAACTATTCTAAACCTTGCAGTTAGTTAGGATCTTGAATTGGAGTAGTTTGACATTAAAACTGCATTTCTTTATAGAGATTTGTAAGAAAGAAATCTATATGGAACAGTCAAAAGAATTCAAAGTCAAAGGAGAAAGAACACATGGTATGTAAATTAAATAAGAGTTTATATTGATTAAAGCAGACACTAAGTCAATGGTACAAGAAGTTTGACTCATTCATGAAAGGTCAAGTATGCAAGAAGACTTTTTTTGATATATGTGTATACTTTAAAAAGTTCTTTGACAACAATTTTATTATTTTGTTGTTGTATGTGATGAGTGCAGGTAGCCAAACTAAAGACAGATCTATCCAAAACTTTTTATATGTAAGACTTGGGTCTTACACAACAAATCTTGAGGATGAAGATAGTTTGGGATAGGAATGAGAGAAAGTTATAATTATCTCAAGAGAAGTATATTGAGCATGTTCTAGAACGATTCAATATGAAAAATGCTAAACAAATTAGAACCCTTTTTGCTGGTCACCTGAAGTTGAGTAAGAATATGTGTTCTACAACGGAAGAAAAAATAAGATGACGAAAGTTTCCTATTCCTCCGTAGTTGGGAGTGTAATGTACACCATGGTCTGTACTAAACTAGATATTGCTCATATTGTTGGTAAGGTTGGTCGGTTTTTTGACAACCTAAGAGATGAATATTGGGAAGTTGTAAAATGGATACTCAGGTATCTAAATGGTACATTATAATTATGTCTATACTTTGGAAGATCAGACGTAGTCTTAGAAGCTTTTACAGATGCTAATATGGCAAGTGATCCAAATCACAAAAAATCCATTTCTAGGTTTGTATTTACATTTTTAGGGGTTCTATGTCATGAAAGTAAAGTTCTAAAAGTGCATTGTACTATCAACAACTGAAGCATAGTATATTGCTGCTACAGAAATAGGAAAATAAATGATTTTCTTAAGAGATTTCTTTAGGATATTGGTCTTCACCAAAAGGAGTATGTAGTCTATTGTGATAGTCAAAGCGTAATAGAATTGAGTAAAAACTTCATGCATTACTCTTGAATGAAGCATATTAATGTGCGATATCATTGGATAAGGGAGCAAGTAAAAAATAAGTCACTTTATCTGAAAAAGATCTCCACTGACAAAAATGTTTTGGATATGATGACTAAGGTGATTTCTCGTGACAAGTTTGAAATGTACAAAAAACTTGTCGGCATGGGCTATACTTAGAAGAATGTTAATGATATCGTCCCAAAAGCATGGGTCTGGAGGGCATAATTTGTGGGGTCTAGCCCATAAATATATATTAAAAAATACAAAAGAAAAAAAAAAAAATGGGGGAAGGCTTGTGGTTGCATATATAGCCACAAGCCCTTTTTGACAATTGAAGAAGTAACCACTAGAAGAAGGCCCCTTTTATTGACAAATGAAGTTGGTGAGTTGCATGGCATTTTATGAAAAAGCCCTTCCTCGCCTATAAATAAAGGAAGGCTTGACATTCTCAATACACACCAATGAGAGGAAGAAAAAAGAGAGTTAAAGAGAAAATCTTTCAAGTTTTGAGAAGAGAAAAAATTCTTGTGTAGAGAGTGAATTTAGTGTAGTGAGAGTGATATAAAATGAGAAATTTTTTTGAGTGAATATCTCGAGTTGGTAAAAATACTCGACATTTCTGTATAAAATTCTTTCCTATAGTGATGATATTTTGCTCATCTTAGTTCGTAATTTTTTTCGATTTGGGTTTTCTACATAAATCTTAGTGTCCATATATTTTACTTTTTTCTAAATTCACTATGTCTATTTTCATTATATGAATGTTATAGTCCCAACAAGTAATATCAAAGCATGAGTCTCAACATGGTTTTATGTGTGACCATTTTTACCCACTAAAAGACGTGATCAGAATTGTTTCATATGTGGCACTCTTCATATCATTATTGCGCCGAAGACGAACCAATTGTAAAAATCTAACCAACTCCCAATTCTTCATATTAATTTTTTATTTTATTTTTATTTTTCTCTCATCTCCTATGTTAAAAAAAAAAAAAAAGATTTGCTACGCATAACCAAGCGATGGTAAATTATACTTTGATGTAAATTCTCTGGCATGAGAGACGAAGCTTTGGTCAAAATTGGGAATGCTTAGTCAAGATATAACGATGCATTCGTATGTGTTGCCAAATTATTTTGTTGCAATATTATTTTTTCTCCTAATAGGTAAAAAAGCAGGAGTTGGTAGCCAGATTTATAGTAATCTATTCATAAACTTGATATACAAAACATAGACATCTTTTTAATAAAGCAAGTTATTCTTTCAAACCTTGCACAAATCTTAAAAAACTAGGTGGTGTTTGGTTTGCGAAAATGTTTCCTATTTTCATTTTTTATTTCTATTTTGTGAAAAGGATTTTCATTTTTAGAATTTTGAATTTTGAAAAATGTGTTTGGTTTGCTTAACTATTTCCTGTTTCAGAAAATGAAAACAATAAAAATATGTTTGTTTACATATTTTCAATTAATTAAAAATGCAGACTCAATTGAAAGAAATCAAAATTTTAGGGTTTTTTTTATAGGAGTTTAAGTGAAAAAATCAAAAATTCTAAAACTAGAATTAAGATTCGAAAAGTTGAAGGACTAAATTGAAGGAGAAAGAAAAGATCAAGGATTGAAAAAAATACAAAATTGCAAAAAGGGTCATCCCCTTCGTCCAGCAGGTTGCGATCGGGTCTGTTAGATTCGATCGTGACCCAATTTCAAAACTCCTTCAATCTCCAATTTTGTCAAGAAATTTTCACTTAGATGAACTATCTATGCTTCGAAGAACAAAAGTCTTAAACTAATTTGGATAAATGATGTACTAAACGTTAAAATTTCAAAACTCGAAGATGTTTCGCAATTGCCAAACACTAAAATATTGGACAAATGATTCGCAAATCGGATGGCCTAATCGCGGTTGCCAATTAATGGAGCTTGACGAAGCTCGACATCAACTTTGTTCATAGAGCTTGTTGTCGACTCTGTTCACAGAGTCGACCTCAACTCTGCGAACAAAGTCGACAAACAGAAAACAAACAGGTGATGGCTGGTGGATTGACAAAGCTAACTCCCTTGCTTGCAACAGCTGGTGGATGACATCGTGCCTTGATCACCGAACCGGCAACGAGCTTCATCCGTAGCTCCATTCACCAGCAAGCTTGATTACGTGGAACAGTAGCACATGGACGATACTTACAAGAAAAACATTGGAAAGCAACTTAATTACAAAATTGCCATTGCATTTTCAGTTTTGTACTAAAAACGCGAAAAACTCCTTTTTATTGTTATCAATTTTCTATCTTTTTCAGAAAATGTTTTTTCAAAATGAAAATAAAAAGTTGATACCAAACATGTTTCTTGCCCGTTTTTCTTTGTTTTTATTGAAAATGAAAACAAAAAACAGGCGAACCAAGCAGGCTCTTAGTACTTTGAATTTTTTTCTCTTTCATATATATAGACACACACACACACACACACACACATATATAGATTAAAAGTACTTCAAGGTCATGTGAAAAAAGGATGTGCTCTGAGTTTAGTTCCAGAAAAAATGGTGGAGAAACTTTGTACTAAAAATTTGGTCACGCCTAATACAACATCATTCTATCTTTAGGTTTCATACTAGTAAACAACATAAAACAAACAGTTGGAGAATGGGAGCATACAAGAGGTTTGGAATTTCCAGTCAGAAGAATTAAGGTTTGTGTAGAGAATTATTCGGATAAGATGTGTCTGCTCCTTAGGAATATCACATTTGCAAAGAATTCTTATCAAGGCCTTCTTTCTTGGTGTGGATTTTGCCCTTCGATCCATCATATGGATAAGTTTTGGAAACTGACTGGTCATGGGCCTCGCTTCAATTCTTTCAAAAACCAATTCCCTGAAAAATCAGGCAATCTTTTAACGTTTAGAAGTCGGGGTAATTAAAATTGTTCATCCCTGTTAGAAAAACAGAACATTTCGCCTGGCCAAGATGAAATAATTAGCTTCTAACTGGTGTTGTTTTAACTAGAGATAATGGTGCATGGCCAATTCATGGATTTAAATTTTAATAAAAATTAGGATTAAAAGATAAGATATATAGGAGATTGGAGAGAAGTTAAAGTGCCAAGATAATAGTTGTCGAAAGAAATTTGAGTTGAAGAAATAGAATACAGTTTAAAGAACATAGAATACAGATGAAACTGAGATCCAAGCACAGATGGATTTAGGATTAAATTACTTTGGCCGGCCCCATTATAAAATGTTAAAATATGGGGTTCATTTATCTTTTTAAATATGGGCAAGCATCCCCATTCCCAGAGTAATTCCGTCTCTGAATCCAAGTGAAGATACATTACAAGTGATGCAAAATCTTGATTTACCAGATAATATGATCAAAATTTGGAGGGTTTTTGTTTCTTGGGCTTGACGGAGAAGATCAAGTGGACAGTCTCTACAAGCTTTAACTCCTACACATCTATCTGTCATTATTATTAGGCAAAATTGATTTTAAAATCCTGATTTGTCTGCCTCTGTCTTACAAATAGTTCCAGGCATACTTGTATATTAATATCCGATTCTTCTTCTATTCTATTTTAGGGAAACACAAGGAGTGTGGACTTTGAAACTTAACAAGCATTTGGGATTTTCAAAGGCTAGGAATGATAAAGCAAACTTGCTCGCATAATTCCAAAAATATTTGGCAAAAACTAATAAAAAAAACAAATTACAGAAAATATAAAAGGGAGAGGAGGGTGCGGAGAAATCAATGGGTATGAGTGTAAATGTAAAATATTTTATAATAAATCTTGTACCATTAATTTAATCAAATCTAATAGATAAAAATTAATTAAGAGTATATTTAATTTTTTAGAAAAAAGCTATAATAATTTTTAGAAAACAATCGTAATTAATGTATTAGAATATAATTACAATTAATCTCATTTATTAGATTTTAACTGAAATAATTATATAAAATTTAATACAAGTATTTTGCACTAAAACTAATATCAATTGATCCCCAGCTTTGCTGGCTTCTCTGCTCATAGACATCTTAAGAATCTTTAAACTGAACATTAAAAACAAAGCATCGATCACATGAAAACTTGCAACTCTCAACGTTCTCCTTTATTCATCAACACCATTTTGAAGGTCAAATCACATGGAGGGGGAAAATAAGATCAACCAAGACTTGTGTGCGAGAAAGAGAGAGATCAAGAACCATCCCTGCAACGATAGTACTTGGAACAAGGTCTTCTGTAAGGATTAGACGGGGGAGGGAGACAACTGCTGCTATAAGCTTGACCCTTACCAGCATCGCGGCATGCTGGTTCATTAGGCTGCAGAGCTCCATATGATATGGCCCGCTTCTCCATCTCCAGAAATCTTCGACTCACCTCCGAGTCCATCAACATCTCAACCCTCCTTCGCATTCTGCTATTGATCCATTGCACCCCACTTGTGCATAGCTCTCCCTAGCAACATACACCACTGCAGCAAGAAAGCAGAGGTGGAGCGCCCTCATTCCAGACCTTCTCATCTTCATTCTTTCTATTTTATGGTTTATTCTCACCTCTGAAAAGCGCTTTATAATTGAGCATGCTTCCAACTTTTTCCTTAATGGGCGCCAGTGGAAGCCTCACTAACCCCTCAACTGCCTCAACTTACTCGATTGCTTTACTTTTTATTAATAATTATTTATCTAAAATTCTATTCTTGTTTAAAAAAAAAAAAAAAAAAAAAAAAAAACATAAACAACCCACTTGCAAGGGCAAGTATTTTTAATTATTGTCACCTCTTTCTCATAATTTAAACCATTTGTCATGGGGCATGTGAGGGCCACATTGAGAATATAGTATAAACAACAAATCCCTGAAAAGAAAATTCATTAATTTTTACTTGATTTTAAATTTAGTATCTACTTTTCATTTGTTTGATATTGCACCATGTGTTTATTACTTTGTTTCAATAAGGTCCCTATTCATTCAAAAGATTGATGGATAATTGCAACATTAGCTGCCAGCACGTTGAATCCATTTCCCTTATTCTCAACTTTTGTTAGCATTCTTCTCTATTTAAAACTGGACGGTTTACACAATGGTTGCACTACAGTCGGTCTTATTCTCTTTCTTTTAGGAAAATAAATATATTTAATATCATTGTGGGTTCAAGTGCCTTGATCCCATAACTCTGGATTAAGGAATGGTCACACATTAGTATGGCACGCCAAGAGAGGGGGAAAAATATAATTGAAGGAAATCCCATCCCATGGTCACATCTAAGGCTGTCAATGGTTCAGATTCGGATAAGATCATGATAGATCCGAGTTCGAATCCGATAACAATAATTATATCCGAATCCACCTGATATCTGATCGGATCTGTAATAAGTATTATCATATTTGAATCCGAGAAAAATCCAATGTCCAAATAAATAAATTTTTAAAACTAAAATAAAAAAATAATATAAAAAATATAATGGCTATTATATTTGAAAATTCTCATTATTTTAATGGTTATTTTCATAATATATGATGGAAAAGTGTAAATGTTATTTTAATTTTTTTTTTTTTTTTACATTAACCAAGACTTTTGTATAACTAAAAAAAGTAAATTTTTTAAGAAAATTTAATGCAAAAATTATATAAATATAGTCATTTATCCACACAAAAGGTTATGACAAAAAAAAAAAAGAAATATTTGACAAATAAAGTATGTAATTAATATACTTTACAGAAATTAATACTAGAAAATCTGAATAATTAAAAGTAATGATAAGTTATTCAATCACAAAATTTTTGGAACAAAAATAAAGGAAACGGAAATAATAAGATTAATTATATTATATAAATTATTTATTTCTATTTAAAACATTTTGTCCAACGAAATTTGTTTAATTTTATAAACTAAATTATGGCGCATCTTATTTACTTTTTAAAAATTTATCCGCATATAAACACAATAATAATTGTGTGTACATATTATGTATATATATATATATAATATTGTATCAATATGTGATATTATATATATATATATATTATAATCAGATTATGGATTTTTTTAATCGGATTATGTTGATTAAATTTTTTATCGATTAAAAATCTTAAATAATCGGATCGAATTTGAATCAGATTCGGATTAAAATCCGCTCTATTGACAACCCTCACATCAAAGAATCCAATAGGCTGATAAGTTGGGGAAAGAAATTGACGAGGATGGATGAACCTAAACAAGAGTGAGTGGGGGGACGATTTTTGAACGGAGAAGTAGAGAGAGGAAGCCTTGAACAAGGGCAAGAGAGACGAGGTAGAAGAAACAAACAAACATGGCTGTCCTATGACGATTGTATTCCTTAATGAAAATCTCAACCTCCACTACGGGTCAAGTGTTTCCATTGTGAGTGCGGCCCACAGCCTCGGTCTCAAATTTGTGATGAAGTAGTAACCTCTTTAATCACTTATCCCCACCAACCTCCAACAAGGCTTTGAAACTGGGCATTTTCATTTCATTTTTGTAAATAATTTTTTAACCTAGTGCCACGTCAATTAGTTTAAGTCATCATGTTATTTACAACACTATCTTGTTTTTTTAAAAAAAAAAAAAATTCTAATGTGCCTCATCATGTAAAAGATTGGCACGTGTCATCACTAAATAATGTTAGTGAGTTAGATAATATATTTGATATTTTCTTTTATACTATAATTAAATTGTTATTTTAATAAGAGGATAGAATATTTTATCATTTTCATCCAAATAATTATAAGAAAAAAATAAAAATTTATTTTAGCCTTTAACAAATACAAAAATTTTATTTTTACTTTTTTAGAAAATGTTAATTTGGCACTTTATAAATGAAGGAACACATATGCTGAAAAAAGTGCATATGGATTATGTTGAAGATGTGGCGCTACGTTTCCAAATGAAAATAGAAAAAATTAAACAAATAACAATATGTTTGGGACAAAAAACATCAAAGTACAAATCTATTTTCACCTTCCGTTCCATGCGCAACTTTGTTCTCAAATGGCCCAAGACGAAGTTACCCTTGCCATCAATAACGCATCTAGGATTTAATAATAGGAGGGACACTAACCATGTTTCTTAGTCATAGACTCTCCCTACACTATGAGAAAAATGGCTATTACCAATACTCAAATCGTATTAGTAAATGTAAAATATGTGTTAAAAATCAATTTTTTGACACACTAAATCACACAAAGAATTGTATTAGAAATATAGTTGCTAGAAACAGTTCATTGATGCAAAGCGCCGTGCATCAATAATTTTTCAATGCAAGTTCTGTCACAAATTAAAAAATATGTTGAAACTTTTGATAGTCAGATGCAGCTTTTTGACACAATTTATAACACAAAAATAACAGACACAATTTTTAAATTATCGACACAATTATCGATGCAAAGTTGCATCGATGATACATGTTTAAATAAATTAAGATTTTTAAATTACCAACATAATTACCGACACATTTTTTAAATTATTGACACAACCGATGCAAGATTGCATCACTAATTATTTTAAAATAATTTTAGATTTTATTTTATTTTCTTAAATAATTTAAAAATTTTTAGTTTATCTATTTTATTTTACTGATGCACGTACATGTCAGTAATATAATATATTTTATTTTTTAATAATTTATGATTTCTTTAGTTTTTATTTATTTTATTTTATTTTTTGTTGAATTATTTTTTTTAATTAAATTATAAAACTATAAATTATGTGTCAATAACTATAAATTAAATTATTTACTTTTAATGAGTTTAATATTTTAATTTTACATTTTTATTTGTTATACATTATATTTTTATTGTTTTGATGTTTTACTAATTCTTTTAATATGCATAATATATTATAGTTTGTACATTAAGATACGCCAAAAATGATAGAATAAAGATATAAAATATCTAAATATTCAAATTTGAATAAAATATCTAAATGTCCAAATGTCTAGATATCCAAGTAAAATTACAAATCAAAATCATTACAAAAAAAGGGATAATTACTAGAAAAGAAAATTAATAAATAATATTTACTCTTAAGGCCAGAAGGTAAACATATTTCCAGAAAAGTCCATTTCTAAAAAAATACCCCCTTAAGATAATTTTGATGCCCAAAACACCCTCATATGTTTTTCTTTCCTCTCACTTTCTCCTCTCCTCCTCCGTCATCTTCGAAATCGGGAGACCAAACTCCGATGTTCCAAGGACTGTGCCAACCGATCCAAGCTTCCTTCCTTCCTCCTCCTCCTCCTCCTTCTTCTTTGGAATGGAAAGACGAAACTCAGCGTCCCAAGGATTTCTGTGCCAACCCATCCAAGCTTTCTTCCTCCTCCTCCTCCTCCTCCTTCTTATTCTGAATGGAGAGATGAAACACCAGTGTGCCAAGGTTCTCCATGCCAACCCATCCAAGCTTCCTTCTTCTTCTTCTTCTTCTTCTTCTTCTTCTTCTTCCTTCAGCATTTCCATCGCGCAAGCTTCGAGTTCTAATTTTCCTTCTTTTTCTTTTTCTTCTTCCTCTTCTTCTTATTCTTACTATCACAAACACCTGCTACTGCTCCTGTACGTTAAGCCAGTTTGGATGGTGACTAAAACGTCACAATTAACTTCCCCATTTATCCCAATTTTGACCCCTCAACTGCAGGAATGATTTTGAAATGATAGATAGTAGCGTGTAAAATAGTAGATGGAAGATTAAAAGGAGACAGATGGGCCAGTGTAAAATTCATATTGGCATTTGGTTTGTGATGTATAAGCAACTATATAGACATATGACTATATGACAACAGATGGACGAATATAAAGACAGATTCCGAGTGTACAATTACTAATAGCGATCATAAAGATACAGATGCATGAATGTAAAATAAATACTTGAAGCAAAGAAAGAGACAGGTTCCATCCATAAAATAACAGATGTAGCCATGTAACGAAATAGGTTCCATCTGTTAAAACAACAGATGAGGCGAATAAGAGAGGTAACAATCTGTAAAATAACAGATGGGAGCATGTAAAGAGACAAGTTCCATATGTAAAATAACATATGAAGCATGTAAAGAGACATGTTCTGTCTGAAAAACAAAAGATCTAGCCATGTAACGAGACATGTTCAATATGTAAAAACAAAATGTAGCCATGTAAGAAGATAGGTTCCAATTTGTAAAATCACAACTGGAGGCTTGTTAATAGACAGGTTCCATTTTGTAAAATAACAGCTGGGGGCTTGTAACGAGAGAAGTTCCCAGCCATAAAGCAATAGATGAAGGAATATAACGAGACAGGTTCCCATTCGTAAAATAACAGATGAAGCACATAATGAGACAAGTTCTATCTGTAAAATAATAATTGGGAGCTTGTAACGAGAGGTTCCAAGCTGTAAAACAACAGATGGAGGAATATAACGAGACTAGTTCCCATTCATAAAATAACAGATGAAGCATGTAACGAGACAGATTCTATCTGTAAAATAACAGATGTAGCCATTTAATATGACAGATTCCTATTTGTAAAATAACAGTTAGAAAAGCATGTGAAGGCATACAACGGGATAGGTTCCCATTCGTAATATAACAGATGTATCATGTAACGAGACAGGTTTCCATCTGTAAAATAACTAATGAAGCATGTAACGAAACAGGGTCTATCTATAAAATAAAAACTGGAGCTTGTAACGAGAGAGGTTCCCAGCTGTAAAACAATAGATGACGGCATATAACCAGACTGGGTCCCATTCGTAAAATAACAGATAGAGCATGTAACAAGATAGGCTCTAGCTATAAAATAACAAATGTAGCTATGTAACAAGATAGGTTCCCATTTATAAAATAATAGCTGAAGGCTTGTCACAAGACAGGATCCCTTCTATAGAATAACAGATGGAGGCTTGTAACGAGATAACTCCCATCTGTAAAACAACAGATGGAGGTCAGCAACTAGACAGGTACCAATCTGTAAAATAACAGATGAAGGCATGTAAAGAGGAAGATTACATTTAGTAGAATAATAGAAGGAGGATTGTAAACAGACAGGTTACCCTTTGAAAAATAACAGACGTAAGGAGGGAGGTTCCTATCTGTAAAATAATAGATTGAGGCATATAAAGGGACAGGTTTCATCTGTAAAACAATAGACGGAAGCATGTAAAGTGACAAGTTACATTTGTAAAATAATAGATGGAAGCATGTAAAGAGATAGGTTACATTCAATAGAATAATAGATGGAGGATTGTAAACAAGCAGGTTTCCCATTGAAGAATAATAAATGTAAGGAGGGAGGTTCCTATTTGTAAAATAACAGATTGAGGCATAAAAAGGGACAAGTTCCATTTGTAAAAAAACAAACAGAAGTATGAAAGGGGACAAGTTCCATCTGTAAAATAATAGATGGAAGCATGTAAAGATACAGGTTCCATCTATAAATAACAGTTGGGGCTCACAAAATAACAGATGAAGGCATATAAGGAGACAAGTTTCCATCCGTAAAATAACAAATGAAGCATGTAATAAGAAAGGTTCTATCTATAAAATTACAGATATAGCCATGTAACTAGACAAGTTCCAATTTGTAAAATAACAGTTGGAGGCTTGTCGCGAGACAGGATCTATTCTGTAAAATAATAGAGGGAGGCCTATAACGAGACATCTCCCATCTGTAAAACAACAGATGGAGGTTAGTAAACGGACAGGTACCAATCTATGAAATAGCAGATGGAGTTATGTAATGAGACAGGTTACCAGTTGTAAAACAACAGGTGAAGGCAAACAACGAGACAGGTTCCAATTCGTAAAATAACAGATGAAGCATGCAACGATTCAGGTTCCCATCTGTAACAAGACTTGTTCCATTTATAAAATAACAAGCAGAATTTGTAACGAGACAGGTTTCCAACTATAAAATAATAGATGAAGGCATATGACAAGAATGGTTCCCATCCCTAAAGTAAGAGATGAAGCATGTAAGGAGACAGGTTCTATCTATAAATTAATAGATGTAGCAATGTAACGAGACAGGTTCCCATTTGTAAAATAATAGCCAGAGACTTGTCACGAGATAGCATCCCTTCTGTAGAATAATAGATGGAATACTGTAACCAGATATCTCCCATCTATAAAACGACAGATGGAGGTCTATAACTGGACAGATACCAGACTGTACCATAGTAGATAGAAGCATGTAACGAGACAAGTTCTATCTGTAAAATAACTGATGTAGTCATGTAACGAGACAGGTTGCCATCTGTAAAGTAACAGTTGTAGCTTGTAATGAGAGAGGTTTCCACTGTAAAACAACAGATAAAGGCACATAACAGGATAAGTTATCAACTCTAAAACAACAGATGAAGGCATATAACGAGATAGGTTCCAATCTATAAAATAACAGAGGAGGCATGTAACAAGATAGATTCAATATGTAAAATAACAGTTAGAGGCTTGTGCCAGATAGGATCCATTCTACAAAATAACAGATGAAATATGTAATTGGACAAGTTCTATTTGTAAAATAACAGATGTAGCCATGTAACGAGATAGGTCCCCATTTGTAAAATAGTAGCTAGATGCTTGTCGCAACAAGTTCCCATGTGTAAAACAACAGATGGAAGCATATAACTGAAGATATTACATCTATAAAATAGTAGCTAGTAGCATGTAAAGGGATAGGTTCCTTCCACAAAATAACAGATGAAGCATGTAATGAGACAGGTTCTATCTTTAAAATAACTGATGTAGCCATGTAACGAGACTAGTCCCCATTTGTAAAATAACAAGTGGAGACTTGTAACCAGACAGGTTCCCATCTGTAAATCGACAGATGAATGCATATAATTGGACAGATTACATTTGTGAAATAACAGACGGTAGCATGTAGAGGAATAGGTTCCATCCGTAAAATAACAGATGGAAGCATGTAAAGAGACGAGTTCCATCTGTAAAATAACAGCTATGGGCCTTTAACGGGACAAGTTCCAATAGTAAAACTACAAATGAAGCTTGTAACGAGACTATTTCTAATCCGTAAAATAATAGATGAAGCATGTAACGAGATAGGTTCTCTCTGTAAAAAAACAACTGGAGCTTATAACGAGATAGGTTCCCTTCTGTAAAACAGGAGGTGAAGGCATATAACGCGGCAGGCTTTCATCCGTAAAATAATAGATGAAGCATGTAACTTGACAGTTTCTATCTGTAAAATGACAGCTTGAGGCTTGTAACTAGGCAAGTTCCCTTTTGTAAAATATAAGCTGGATGCTTGTCACGAGACAGGATCCCTTCCATAAAGTAACAGATCGGTGAAGGAGAGTTTCCAATTTGTAAAAAACGGAGGCCTATAATGAAACGTCTCCTTTTTGTAAAATAACAGATGGATGCCTGTAACGAGACATCTCCACTATAAAATAACAGATAGATGTCAATAACTAGACAGGTATAATTTGTAAAATAGCAGATGGAGGCATGTAAGGAGGGAGGTTCCAATCCGTAAATCAACAGAAGGCATACCACGGGACAGGTTCTATTTGTAAAATAACAAAAGGAAGCATGTAAAGGGACAGGTTCTCATCCGTAAAATAGTAGATGGACATGTAAGGAGACAAGTTCCATCTATAAAATAGCAGCTGTTGGCTTTTAACAGGATAGGCTCCCAGCATAAAAACAACAGATGAAGGCATATAACGAGATATGTTCTCATATGTAAAATAACAGATGAAGCATTTAACGAGACAGGTTTCATTTGTAAAATGACAGCTGGGGGCTTGTAATGGGATAGGTTCCAAATAGTAAAACAACATATGAAGTATGTAACGAAATAGATTCCCATCCGTAAAATAACATATGAAGCATGTAACGAGACAAGTTCTCTCTGTAAAATATCAACTGGATCTTGTAACGAGATAGGTTCCCAGCTGTAAAACAATATATGAAGGCATATAACGAGACAGGTTCCCATCCGTAAAACAAGAGATGAAGGCATACAACGAGACAGACTTTCTCCGTAAAATAACAGATGAGGCATGTAATGAGATAGTTTGTATCCTTAAAATGATAGCTTGAGGATTGTAACTAGATAAGTTCCCATTTGTAAAATAACAGCTAACAACTTGTCAATAGATAGGATCCCTTCTGTAAAATAATAGATAGAGACTGGCGACGGAGAGTTTCCAATCTGTAAAATAACAGATGGAAGGATGTTGCGAGGGAAGTCCCATCTGAAAAACATCAGATGGATTGTTGTAACGAGACCATCCGTAAAATAACCGGAGGATGCTTGTAAGGAAACAGATTCCCACATGCAAAACAATAGATGGATGTCTGTATCTAAACAAGTACCAATCTGTAAAATAACAGGAGGAGGCTTGTAACTCATAGATATCTATATGTAAAAGAATAGATGGTGGTCTATAACTAGACAGGTTCTAATCAGTAAAATAATAGGAGGCTTTAAACTGGCAAGTTCCTTCTGTAGAACAATAGATTGGGCTTGGAAGGTGACATGTTGCATCTTTAAAATAACAGATAGAGGTGTGTAATTAAATAGGTTCCCATCTGTAAAACAACAGATTGAAGCTTGTAAAGTAATAGATTATAATCTGTAAAACCATAGTTAGAGGTCTATAACTAGGTAGGTCCCAATCTGTAAAATAACAGATGGAGCCTTTAACCTAACAAGTTCCCTCTATAAAACAATAGATTGAGGCTTGGAAGTTTGACATGTTCCCATCTTTAAAACAACAGATGGAGGGGTGCAATTAAACAGGTTTCAGTTTGTAAAATAACAGATAGAAGCTTGTAAGGAGACGGTTCCATCTGTAAAACCACAGATGAAGGCTTGAAACAAAAAAAAAATTACCATTTGAAAAATAGCAAATGGAAGCTTGTAAGAGGACAGATTCCCATCTGTCAAACAACAGATGGAGGCTTTGAACCAGCAGGTTCCAATTTGTAAGAGAACAAATGGAGACTTATAACGAGACAGGTTTGCATCTGTAAAATATCAGTTGGAGGCATGTAACCAGACAGGTTCCCATCTTTAAGATGAAAGATGTTGGTTATAACGAGATAGGTTACATCTGTGAAAAAACAGACTGAAGCTTGTAACGGAAGGTTCCCATTTGTAGAATAACAGATGGAGGTATATAACTAGAGAGGTCCCATCTTTAAAATAATAGATGGAGGCTTTTAAGGAGACAGGTTCCCCAATTTGTAAAATCATAGATAGATGTTGGCTTTTAAACATAGGTCCCCATCTGTAAAACAACAGATAGGGGATTATAAGGAGATGGTATTGACTTGTAAAATAACAAGAGGCTTATAACCAGATGGGTTACATCTGGAAAAAAATAGATTGAAGCCTGTAATCAGATAGGTTCTAATCTATAAAATAATAGATCGGGGCTTGTGTAATAATACAGATGGCATGAATGTAATAATACAGATGGCGATTATAAAATAACAGATGAATGTTTAAACGTGACGGATTAGCATCTATCAAATACAGATGCACGAATATAAAACAAGGGAAGGACGCTTGGAACTTGACAGATTCATGACAGTCAAATAACAGATGTGGGGAGTCAGATGCCTGTGTGTGTTTTTGTAGAATGGTATTCTAAAATGACGCATGCATGAATGTAAAGTGATTCGCTCTATTACACATGCACCTATTGTTTTACAGTCACCTATATGATACTTGATTTTCTTGGATTGTATTGTTTCGTAGTTCCATTTGTTATTTTTCACATGTTCAGCTGTATAATTATAGTCAGTTATCTATTTCGACTTTTTCATCATTCACGCAACTATTATTTGATATCTATAACTTAAAACATTACATTCACATATTTGTAATTTTTCAATCGCTATTCTGTAATTGCTCACGTGACCAGCAGTCATTTCACATTCGTGTATCTTATTTCGTATTCGACCATCTGTTACAATCACCCATATGTTGTTTGACAATCACGGATCTGTCATGTTCCAAACGTCCATATATTTCTTTATAATCATCCATTCGAAGTTTACCCTTCCTCACTTGTGTTACTTTAATCGTGAACTGAATGTTCACAATAGTCTTGTTGTCCCAATATAATTTATTAGGTGATAACAATACACTTGCATACGCTATTACCGCCTCACATACTTGTGTTTAAAGTGCAACAACCCTTAGCACACAAACCCTTTAATATATATATGAAAATAAAGTTGCCCTAGCAGATAAATAGTCAGTTCCCACTAGTCGTTAGTCCATCGCATGAGCGAAGCAGAGGAGGCGAGTATTTGCATGCCACCGATCACCATTGGGTAAGTTCCTCCATCTAGCTAATGCATATTATACATAAGTATTTGAATGTATACATTTCCTCTTTGTCCTTTACACTCCGTTACCTGTTTCCTTACAATCATCCATCTGAATTTTACAGATCGTCACCTGCATTACTACGGTCCATCAGGTGATTATAATACACTTTCGTATGCTATTACAGCCTCGCACACATGTGTTTAATGTGCAACAACCAAATTGTCCACACAAACCCTTTCGTTCCATTATTATTTGATACCCAAAGTAGTCTTCGCCTCCATGACCGAGTAGTATTCAGTTCCCCCTAGCCTTCAGTCGATTGCACAAACGAATGGAGGAGTCAAACATTTGCCTACGACCACTGTGCGACCAGTAATCTTCTGACTACCAAGTTTCGACCCTTGTCCGGTCAATAGTGATCGAATAGGAATATTGTGCCGACTGAGTTGCTTACCTTCGCCATCTGAGCACCAGCAGCCGATCACCAGTGTTGACGACCTCCATCTAGGTTCGATATTGTACGTAAATATTTGGATGTATACAAGTGCTCACATCAGTCTTTGTTACTGGTTAGCAGTTTTCTCGTACAAGCATCTGCTATCTTAAATCATAGAGGTGTGTGTTGACTGTCTATTTCCTTTTTGGCTATACAACATGGCACCTAAAAAGAAGATTGACTCCATTGCCACTTCTGATGCCAGACCCAAATGGGTGACTGGTTTGGATCTGTTCAAGGAGAGGTTTATGGACCAGAACAGATCAAAATTTGGATATGACTTTGTTCGGTTGGGGCACCATGCCATGGTGGATGCATGGAACTCTTTATCCTCTAATGAGAAAGAGGAGTACAAGGCATCTGTCAAATGAAAGAGGGAAGATGAGATGGAGAGACTTGGCATCCCACCCAAGGCACCCTTAGCAAGAAGAGGGCCTGTTGTAAGTGTGCCACGTTTCATTCACTACTTATCTGTTTATTTTTAAACATCTTCCAATACTGCTCCTGTTTACTTGGAAATAGAAGTGGACATCAGTTATCTGTCCAATCATAGTCCCATACAAGTTTGATTTCTATTCTATTTATATTTTGTGGCAGGGCGCTTTCCTCACAAGGTGTTCACCTTACAAGTTTCAGAGGTTAGTTTCAAGACTAACACCAGACCAGATGGTAGACATAGAAGAAATGGGGTTTAGGGGCTTGCTACATGTGGACTACAAGTCCATGGGGTTGGACATCATAAAGAAGCTGACCATGGATTTTGACTACTATCAGAGGCAGGTAGTATTCTAGGGCTGTAAAGTACAAGTGATGGCCAGGGATGTCGGTGACGTGTTGGGCATCCCTTCGGGTGGGAAGCCCATGCCAATTTTGAAGAAGAGCATGGTTCCCAGTGATGTTCAGTTGAGGAACATTAGCATCCCCTCTCTTGAGGATAATATGATGAAAGGGACGGTGAACACCCTGTTTCGGAGGTTGTTCATTTTGTTTGCCCTCACCGTCCTGCTTTGCCCCACCTCCAAGATTGGGACAACCCCTAGACACCTAAGCAGCATCGTAGATGTCAGCAATTCAGCGAAGTACAACTGGGCTGAATATGTGCTGGAATGGTTGTATGATGACATCGAAGCATTTAAGAGAGACAGAGAGGCCAAGAAATTGATGGGTGGATGTGTTTATTTTCCCATGGTAAGATGCGCTTTATTTGCTAATCTAAATTTCTTTTCCCATTGATAGTTGTTTTACTTCCACAAATGTCCCATTTCAGTTGTGAGAATGGGAAGAGTGCCTCCATTCACCAAGCAGTGGAACAACCATCTCATTCAACATCGCATTGCAACCGAGAGGAAGAATAGGGTAACGAGCCTTCCTTCAAATTATACAATTGCTCACCTGTTTGATTTGTACTTTCAACAGTATTGTTACAATCATTTACTTGTTATTCTACAGTGATTAATTAGTATGTTACCACCATGCATTTTAGTTGCCACGTAACCTCTTAACTATTGGTAATGTAGTGCGTCCCTTTCTTCAAGTATGATGGGAGAGAAGAAAAAGGAAGATAGGGTGGTCTTGCTCGTACATTTAGACACAATGTATTCACACTCTACAAATACATTTTCTCATTTTTTCCTTGTCGTGCAACTATGAAGTGCTTCCTTACTGACTATTTACTGCTCTTGTTGCAGTTGAGCCTCAGACTGTGAAAGTAATTGACAGAACATGTCACGATAATGGAAGTACTGAACAGGAATTTGGAGAACATTGACAATCAGCTCATGCAAACTGATGTGCCATCAAATCCATCATCCGCCTCCCCCTCTGACAAGCTAGAATTGGTTGATGTGCCTCAGCCTCCAAAAACACATGAAGGAGGAGGGAAGAAGAGATGGCAGAAGGAGACAGAGAAGAAGAAGGAAAAGAACCAGAAGGAACTCACCAAGAAGGAGAAGAAGACGGAAGAGATTGAGAAGTTTGGGGCTACTATAGAAAATCAGAGAAGTGCCAAAAACAGACCAAAAATGACAAAAAGCAAGCCCTAAAAATATTTCTGGATTTCTGCTAGAGGAAGACTAAAAAGCCAAAGATGTTTGAGTAAGTTTGTATCTTAAAATCAGAGGTTGCCTTTTTTGTGGAATGGCACCTGTTTCTTGATAATTGGGTACCTATTTGTTTAAGATTACCAATTGTCAAGAGTCATATGCCTCTTTTTCTATAAGCACGTAGCTGTCGTCTATAATCATCCAGGTGTTATTATGACATCACACTTGCTTCCTTACAATTGAGTACCTTTTGTTTATGACTACGATTATGCAACATGTAGGCCAAATTGTGCGTTTACAATAGGAAAGCAGTCTTGTTATAGTCAGTCACCTATTTTCTTACAATTCACGAGTCGTTCCTTTACTATCAAACAGTTAGCTATTATGTTATAATCAGTTATCTGTTTTTCAGAATCACCCTACTATTATTAATTTATGTATGGCCAACTATCACTCACAATTGATTATTAGGCTATGTGTGCTTACTAGTGGTCAACTGTTTTCATGCCTTAGCGTCATTGTTTTCTTCTTTTCAGTTGTTTTTGGTACAGTAATTTGGTTGTGGTTTTATAATTAGTTGTAGTTCCCTTACATTTATTCATCTGTCGATTTTTGTTTCTGGTGTGGTAGGCCATTTGTATCAATCTACAGTGCATCATTGACAAAAATTGATCTGCACCATTTCTTTCCCAGGCAATGGATCTCCAACCTAGTAAATATTACTTGCATCCCCTTTAAAGCGTTGATTAGTTCCATACTTCTGACAATAGCTGTGCTATTGGAGTTTTAGGTGGTGATGTTTGCTGTGGAACAATGGAACAACGAAAGACCACTACAGAATGGAGTTGTAGAGCGATATTATATTTGCCCCAAATTTATGGTTAGTGCTTTGAACGCGCTCTATTATATTTGATTTATTCTACACCACATATTTAGCTTTTGCAACATTTGCTCCCATTTAGACCAAGATGGTCAATTTCTTTGAGGGGAATAAGGAAGAGGGGCTTTTGGAGAGCATGTTCAGTTATTTCGAAGCTAGGTATAACATTTTTGACAACCAATGGGTAAGTTCAAAACATGACACTCTATGTGCGTGCCCAACCAATTCAATATAAAATAAATGGATGTGTGATGACCTGTGTGCATTGGACTACATTTGTGACTGCAGGTGGTGATTCTAACTCTCTACTCCAGCCATTGGATTTGCTATTTTTTTGATCCCGCCGGAGGTGTACTATATGTTTTGGACTCGCTTTACACTCTGGCAGAGACTCCAAGGAAAAAACTTGATAGGTTCACGGTATGGAAAATATTGTGCTGACACACTCCCCTTCTTGGCTGTTGCGTTACCTCCCACCCATCGTATGTAATGTTACTTCTTTGGATAGGCTTTACAACTTAGCCTATTAATGAAAGAATTTGACCGTGGCCATGAATATCCATTGAGGATCGCGTACGTAGAGGTCCCCCAACAAAAGAACACGTGAGCATGCATTCATGTTTATAATAATGTAACCATCTTTTCTAATTGCAAAGACATTGTTAATGTGTTGAGAGGCTGATGTAGGCATGATTGTGGGGTCTACATGCTGAAATTTATGAAAAATTAGAATAATGAGCTATTGGAAGGCTATACCGAGGTAAGTGGTGTTAGTCTCAAGGTTTCATATTTATTTTGATAATGACAAAACAAATTAAAATTATTATATGTATATATTTATATAATGAATAATATGGACAATTTATAACATTAAGTTTATTATTTAACTGCATACATTATATGTACTAAATTGTGAAGCTATCAAATTAAACATATGTATAGTAAATTAATTATATCTTACTATAAAAAAGTCAAAAAATTATAAAGTCAATTTTATATGAAACTAAACTCAAATATCTTTATTTTGATATATAATTCATCTATATATTATTTTATATTAAAGTAGTTTATTATATCAATCTCATATATTATTTTCTAAAAAGTCATTTTTGAAATCAGCACAATATTTGTTTTAATTGGTAAAATATAACTTATAATATAAATAAAATTCTAAATTAATTTTATTTGTGAAGTAGACATGTTGAGTTTTAAATGCATATATTATATGCACATTTTACACTTATAGATTGTTAGATATAATGTTTCAAAGTGGGCCTTTCTGCTGAGTTGCACTGTCAAGTGATAAAATGAATATACTACAGTAGTTTTATCATATCTCAAAATATAAAAGTCAATTTTGTACGAATCAAATTTTGAATGAAAGTATACGTTATAAGCTTTTTAACAATATATAATTTGTTACTTTTGAATACAAATTCGAATTTCTAGACAATTTTGAACTTGGTCAACAATTTTTGACAAAAGCAATTTTACAAACTGACATATTGATGAACTTTTGATTATTTCTCTCAAACGGCGCACTATAATTTAATGATTCTTTTTGCATTTGAAAACAGACTCACTCAAGAGTATCCATGAATAGTTTAAGAATTTTTGAATGTTCAGAGCCATTTTATTTGAATTTTTGAAATGAGCTAATATACAGTTACTGTTGAGAAATCATTTTGTCTTCCACAAAGGCCAACGTCTCTTTGGTGTTTTTGCCTATAAAAGGAGCATAGATTGAAGGGAGAAACACACAATAACAAGCTCTCAAAAGCCTTCTCAATCTCTCTCTAATTCTTTGTGCTATATTGTTTATTACTAGATCAATTGTTTTATTCTTGAGAGTGCCTCTTTGAAGTGAGATTATTTTTGTAGATGAGTGGTAGCCAATCCTACTTAAGAGGAATTGATACATTTCTACTTCATCTTCATTACAATTTGTATTGGTGTTTGAAGTTCACCGAATCAAAGGCTTTGTAATCGGGATTTCTTACCTCTGCCAAGTGCAAGAGACTTTGTTTATATTCGGGATTTCTTGTCTCCGTCAAGTACAAGAGACTTGGTGGAATTTCGGCTAGTTGAAGCTTGAGAGAGTAGACGTAGACTTGGGTAGCAAGTCAAACTACTATAAAAGAGTTTGCATCTCTTATCCCTACTCTCTTTAATTTACTTAAAATTGTTTTACGTTCATTATTGGGTGAATTGTATTAGTTTATTTGATTCAATATTTTTATTATTTTTAATTTTTTCACACACTTAGCTTCCACGATAAAAATCCAATTCACCCCCCTTTTGGGTTGCCTTTTAGGATAACAAGTGGCTGTCCTTATGTAACTTTCCATTCATCGTACTTATGTACGCTAACTTTTAAAATTTGATTCTAGGCTTTCATTTCAAATGCCTGGCTTTCATTTTGCTTGGCTTGGTCATGATATATTTTCATCTCATTCACCTTTCATCTCTCCCTGTCATGCCATGTTTTCATCAGATTTGTCTTTTCCTTCTCCTTGTCCTCCTATATTTTCATCTACTTTATCTTAAGCTTCTTCTTGTCCTGGGTTAATTTCATCTCCTTCATGTTTTTCCTTTCCTGTCTCGCTATATTATCTTCTTGTCCCCTCTCTTCAACCACTGCTTCTGCTTCTCCTACTCCTACCCCTGTCTTCTCTCCGAATTTTTCTATTCCATCTCCTTTATTCTTGCTTCACCCTGTCCTGCTCTATTTTTATCTCCTTTTATCCTTTGCTTCTCCTTGTCATGATATATTTTCACCAGTTTGTGCCTAGCATCAGACGTGGCAATGCAGTCAATCTTCCTTTTAGGCGGCATACTATATAGGCAAATAGGAAATGGACAGTCAAGGCACGCCACTGTGATTGAACATACATATGTAAGCAAAACACTACTAACCAGGACTCACGTGGGCATTTTGTATACATGCAAATACTTACGTATAATATCAAAGGTAGATAGAGGTAGGCAACAATGGTGATCGGCCCCTGGTGCTCAGATGGCAAAGGTGAGCCGGTCAGTCAACACAATATCCGTGTTTAGTGGCTAGTGACCAGACAAGGGTTGAAACATCGGTAGTCAGAAGATTATTGGTCGCGCGGTGTTTGCACGCAACTGTTCACCTCCTCCGCTTTCTTTGCATGATTGACTGATGAGGGAACTGAATATTGAGCAGCTAGGGCGTACTCCTCATACTTGTATATCTATTGCATGGTTTTGTGTGCAATTTGGTTGTTGCACTCCCAACACGTGTGCAATGCTGTAAGTGTATGAAAGTACTGTGATTTGTTCATCAATTATAATGAGACAACTGGATTATTGTGAACTTTCAGTTCACAATTGTAGTAACACAGGTGAGGAAATGTAAAATTCAGATGGACAATTATAAAGAAATGGGTAACCTGGCGCTAGGGATGAACTGAAAATGCATTTGTAGAACAGATATTACAGTCAGAAGAGATGCGTGATTGCAAATGCATTCCGAGTCGACACCATGTCATCTTGAACTGTAATTATACAACTACACATTCATGGTGTGCAATTACAGATTCATAATTGTAAAATAATAGATGAGTGAATGAAAAATGGCAGATCGTTGTTTGAAATAATAGATGCAATATTGATGAAAAAAGAGAAAAAAAGTGTAATAATACAGATGGGCTAGGGTTATCTGTCTTTTTACAAACTTTTCTTTGTAAATTTACAACAATAAAGAATTTATTTTACATTCATGCATCTGTGTCTTTACAATCACTATTAGTAATTGTACACTCGACATCTATCTTTATATTCGTCTATCTGTTGTCTTACAGTCATATGTCTGATATTTCATAGTCGCTTATACATCATTTTCCAAATAGATAGATGTTCGGAAGAAACTCCGGCTGTTATTTTACAGATACAACCTGTCTTATTATATGGCTCATCTATTATTTTACAGATGGGAACCTATCTCGTTATATACTTTCATCTGTTATTTTACAGTGAGAACTTGTCCCGTTATATGCCTTCATCTGTTGTTTTACAGCTGGAAACATGTCTCGTTGCAAGCTCCAGCCGTTATTTTACAAATAGCAACCTATCTCGTTACATGAATACATCAATTATTTTATAGATAGAACCTGTCTCAGTACATGTCTTACATCTGTTATATTGTAAAAGCGAAGCTATTTGGTTAAAATCCTACATTTGTTATTCTACTGAATATAACATGTCTTGTTACATACCTTCATCTTCTATTTTACAATTTGGTATCTGTCCGGTTATTGACCTCCATTTGTCGTTTTACAGATGGGAGATACCTCGTTATAATAGTCCATCTAGCTACAGAAGGGATCCTAAATCGTGACAAGCCCCCGACTGTTATTTTACAAATGGGAACCTGCCTCGTTACATGGCTACATATATTATTTTACAGATACAACCTATCTTGTTACATGCTTCATCTCTTATTTTAGGGATGGAAATCGTTCAGCTGGGAACCTGTCTTGTTACAAACGCCCACTATTATTTTACAAATGGCAACCTATCTCCTTACATGGCTACATCAGTTATTTTGTAGATAAAACCTATCTTGTTACATGCCTTACATCTGTTATGTTGTAGAGTGGAACTTGTCTGCTTACACTCCTTCATCCATTATTCCACTGTATGTAACCTATCTCGTTACATGGCTGCATCTGTTATTTTATAGGTAGAACCTATCTCGTTACATGCTTCATTTGTTATTCTACAGATGGGAACCGTTCTCATTATATGCCTTCATCTATTGTTTTATAGCTAGAAACTTGTCTCGTTACAACCTCCAGCTGTTATTTTACAGATAGAACCTGTCTCGTTAAATGCTTCATTTGTTATTTTACGGATGGGAACCTGTTTCATTACATGCTTCATCTATTGTTTTACAGCTGGGAACCTGTCTCATTGTATGCCTTCACTTGTTGTTTTATAGTTGGGAACCTGTCTCAACATGCCTCCAGCTTTTATTTTACAGATAGAACCTATCTCGTTTCATGCTTCATTTATTATTTTATGGGTGGTAATTTATCTTGTTATATGCTTCATCTGCATGTTTTATGGCTGGGCACCAGTCCTATTACAAGCTCTAGCTGTTATTTTACAGATGGAACCTGTCTCTTTACATGCTTCCATCTATTATTTTACAGATGAAACCTTTCCCCTTACATGCTTCCATCTATTATTTTACAGATGGAACCTGTCTCTTTACATGCTTCCATTTATTATTTTACAGATGAAACCTTTCCCTTTACATGCTTCCATCTATTATTTTACAGATGGAACCTGCCCCTTTATATGCCTCCTTTTGTTGCTTTACAGATGGGAACCTCCCTCCTTATATCTGTTATTTTTCAAAGGGGAACTTGTGTGTTTATAATCCCCCATCTATTATTCTACTAAATGTAACCTGTCTCTTTACATGCTTCCGTTTGTTGTTTTATGAATGCAGTCTATCCCTATATATGCCTCCATCTGTTGTTTTACAGATGGTAACCTCTCTCCTTACATCTATTATTTTTCTAAGGTTAACCTGTCTGTTTATTATCCTCCATCTGTTATTCTATTGAATGTAACTTGTCTCTTTACATGCCTCCATCTGCTATTTTACAGATTGGTACATGTCTAGTTACTGACCTCCATCTATTGTTTTACAGGCCCCCATCCTGTCTCGTGACAAGCCTCCAGCTATTATTTTACAAATGGAAACCTGTCTCATTACATGGCTGCATCTGTTATTTTACAGATTGACCCTATCTCATTACATGCCTCATCTGTTATTTTACGGATGGGAAACAGTCTCGTTATATGACTTCATCTGTTATTTTATAGCCGGAAACCTCTCTCATTACAAGCTCTAACTTTTATTTTATAAATAGAACCTGTCTCGTTACAGAACTCCATTTGTTGTGTTACAAACTTGAATCTATCTAGTTATAGGCCTCTATCTATTATTTTACATATCGGAACTTGTTACATACCTATATTTGTTGTTTCACAGAGGAGAACCTGTCTAGTTATAGTCCTCTGTTTATTATTTTACAAAAGGGAACATGTCTCGTTATAGTCCTCCATCTATTATTTTACAGACGAGAATCTGTCTCATTACATGCCTCCATCTGCTAATGCTTTTGTAGCATTCCATGTTCTGTTTATTCAATTTTGAGTACCTTCTGTGTAAAATTGGATTGAGATTTAAATATGAAATTTGAAACCCTTTCTCTTAAGTTTCCAATGCCTCAAGAATCAGCTCAATCGGAAATTTGTATCCCAAGTTATAACATTTTCTCCAAAATAGCAGTAAGCAGTAAAATAGCCACTGCTACTGTAAAAACTGCAACTGCTGCAAAATTTTAGGTTTTATTTCTTCAATTTGAGTACCTTATGGATAGAATTGGATTGAGATTTAAACATGAAAGTTGCAACTGTCTCTCTTAGCTTTCCAATGTCTCAAGAATAAGCTCAATCGAAAATTTGTAGCCCAAGTTATGCATGTTTTTCAAAACAGCAACAAGCAGTAAAACTGCCACTGCTGCTTTAAAAATTTCAACTGCATTTTGGCTAATTTTCAAGGGTCTTTTCGGGCTGAACTGGACTGAGGCCAAAACATAAAATTTGTAGTTACTTCTCTTAGATTTTCAAGAAATTTTGAATTGTCAAAATCCGAGTTTTTTATCTCGAGATATGAATTTTTTACTGAAACTAGTGCTGCTGAAATTTTTAGCAGAAATAGTTCTTAGCAGGACTAGTTTCAGTAAAAAATTTATATCTCGAGCTAGAAAACTCAGATTTGGGTAATTCAAAATTCTTTGGAAAGCTGAAAAAAGGAGATACAACTTTCATATTTTTATTTTGATCTAATTATGCACAAAACATAACCAATATTAAAGAAATAGAAGCTGTCAAAACTTTTAACAGAAACAACTCTTAGCAGGACCATTTTTGGTAAAAACTTAATATCTCGAGCTAGAAAACTCGAATTTGAGCAATTCAAAATTCCTTGGAAAGCTAAGAGAAGAAGCTAAAACTTTCATATTTCAACTTTAATCTAATTATGCCCAAAACACACCAAAACTTAAAGAAAAATAAACTGATATCTATAAGAGTAGTAACAAAATTTTCAACAATATGTTCTGTTATAATCATGCATCTATTTTTTATAGTTTGATATATGTTATTTTATAATCACTAATCTATTATGCCTATAACGTACTCGAAATTGAAGGGCATTTTGGGTATACAAATTACCTTAATTGGTTAATTTTTTAAATATGGACTTTTTTGGAAATATTTTTACTTCTGGCCTTAAGGGTAAATATTATTTATTAATTTTCGTTTTTAGTCATTATCCCAAAAATAAATCCTATAGGGCAACTTTCATGTTTCTCATCTTTGCCCAACCCCCATGTTCCCCATTTTGCTCAAATCTCCATATTTCCAAATTCTATAGCATGAGTAGGAGGCAAAATGTCTTGTGAAAAATGAAGAGAATAAAGGATTTTGGAGGAGAATAAAATGGTCAATCACAAGAATTTCAAGAATTTTGCAAAAAAATAAACACATGTAATTAGAGAGAATAAGAAGGAGAAATGTATAATAAAATGTACATAAAACATGTAGATAGACGTGACAAATATGGACGTGACTAACTAGTGAAGTGGCGATGTCATACCCCACTTCCACTAACTGAGCAAGGCACGATAACAGGGTAGTAATCAACACTCTGCCTACCAGAAGTCTAGCATCATGCCAGCCACTATAACTTTTGTCATAAATAGCTCGTGTGGCACTTGCGTTTGTGTACCTATTAACTCAAGAAACATATTATAATATCACTTTGCAAAATTTATTCAACACATGACTATGGCCTCACATTTCCTTGTAGCATAGTTTATATGAAGATTGCTATTGTACATGGTAATTATATTATGCTCAAGCAATCATGCATTTCTATCACATAAAAAAAACTATGCACTGACTCATAAACCCATAATAGTTAATACACATAATTATTTAATACATAATCCCTCAACCTCTCATGGAATTAGATAAGTACACAACTTGTATGAAGTCTTGGAGATTGGCCCAACCTGGTGCAATATGTAATGAACAGATGGGAGTAGGATGCGTGCTGGGATCCTAGCTAGATCACTCCATATTTGTAAGGGAAAAAGTAGTGAGACTGTATTCCTAGTAATTGCATGAAACTAACCTTAGCAAAAATAGTTAGGGTTTATATCCACAATAAGCATAATTCAGTTCCATTAAAAAAAAAAATCATCAATGTGGAGAATAGAATGGAAATAACATCAATGAGGATCATAATATTTTTTGCTGTTCACAATATTTTCTGTTGTACTATAATGTAGAAATCTAGGTAACAATATCAAGTAGAAATTATCAGAATATCAATATATATATATATATATATAAATTGTTCAACACACACATGCATAACTCTGGTCAAATGTATGCAATTGAAGGTTTTTAGAGTAGTAAAATCATAAAATAAAAAATGGGCCATTTCTAGGACAAAATAAACATATATTGAGTGCTACTGCATTGTGTAACCTGCATCAGGGTTGCCACTTCTTAGCTAAAATTGGCACAGTCTTTGGTGACTAGGCCTCCACTAGAGCTAATATCACATGCATCATATACTACAAGTAGAACTGTCACTTACCTTGGATGGCTACCCGATATTTTAATCTAGGTGCTAAAGGTGCTAAAGCACTAAAATACCATAAAAGTCCAACATCAAAGCATATATTAGAAATCATAATATAGCTACGTTGTTTCCTCTTTTGTTAATATTAACACATGGTTGTGTTCAAAAATAGGTTTTATTTAATAAAAACATATTCTAAAAAAACATACTAAAATTAGAGATACGCCATTCACAGTGTGTACAAAATTTATAGATGTGGTTCTAGAGCTGTCTGATCAAGCTCTAGCCTGGCTCTACTTCCCTCCCCTACAATTGGGACACATGCATGTATGAGTATAATGTCTTAAATGGATAACGCAATTGTATGCCAAATGGTTCAAGTCGTATAGATATAAGTTTCTCTCCCTTTCTTAACCTTTGGTTTCATTTTAGGTACTATTTCCTAACTCTTTAGAATCATGCTTTTATCTCTTCATCGCCCTTTACTATGCTCAAGTTCGAACTCTCTTAGGTGTGAATAAGAGGTTAAAATTCATTCTTTAGCCCTCTTAAGTTGCATAAAAATTTCCAGCATCTACATAGGAGGCGATTAAGTTTGAATTAACTTGCATTTGGCCTTTATTTTTCTCCTAATCTTGTGTCTCCCTTTTGGCCCCTCGTTGGCTTTCACGTTCGCTCAGTTTCGTGCCCCTTGAAGGGTTACAACTCCCTTGAAATCACCTCCCAATTAGAATTTTCTGCTTTATGTTTTCTACATACATATCACAAGTTCTCTAGTTGAAAATGTTTTAGTTTTGAGCTAAGTTTGGTATTTTTCTAGCTTCATTTTGCTCAATCAATTTATCCACCCCTTAAGCTCTTTTAAAGGCCTTAATCTAGATCTTATTTCTATCTCTTAGAGGTCTAGCCAAACAAGGCAAAGCTACAGAATTTTCTGCTATACTTTTTTGCACACTACCTATTAGCTCTTTAGCTAGGTTTAGGTTAGATTTAGGCCAAGTTTGGCTCTTTTTCTAGCTTTTCCTTCTGAACTAGTCTACCCATCTTTAATCTACTTATTAGTCTTGAAACTAAGCACATTTAGTGCCCTAAAGTTTTGGCCAACTAGAGTAGAATTGTTAAAATTCCCTCATAATCTTTTCTGTGCCCTCTCTCTCACTTAATTTGCTAGTTATAGCTTAGTTTAGGCCTAAAATTTTGATTTCTTCTTAACTTTTCTTCTTAAGTTGACATAATCATTTTCTAAACTACTCATTAACCTTGGATTAAGGTTTAGTTCAGTCCCTAAGAGGTTTGACCAGTGTGGGTATAGTTGCAGAAATTTTCCAATTTTCATAAACCTTACTCAAATTCAAATTTCAACTTGGTTTCCTAACTTTGTTGGGCTTAACTTTCTTTTTTTCTATTTCAACATCACCTATTTCTCTCTGTTTCTAGCCCCATAGGTAGCATCAAATTCCCTAATTCAACCATGAAACCACATAATTTTCCAAGCAAAAACAGAGCAAAGTTGTAAGCTAGTTTAGCAAGATTTCTCATGATCATGCAATGTATTCCTATTGTTGAGTTTCGACCAGCCCTCTCTACAGCACATAAAACAATCTCAAACAAGAATTCTAAACCAATTAAATGTCATATAATTGAAAGAAGAAGAAAAATATGAAAAAATTTTGAAGAAGAGTTGAAGAACTTTCTAGATTTTTCCATTTTCTTACCTTTATTTTCCTTATCATCTTCTTCTTTTCTTCCCTTGCTCTTACGTGACTTGTCTTTGAGAGAACTCTAGAGTTCTCTACATATACTCATGGCATATATAGGAGGCACCCAAGCTCCCCCTTGTGCAATGACATTTTTGCCTTCTCATTAAAAATTAAACTTCCCTCTATATCCCTTATGTCCTACTTTCATTTCTATCCCTTAATATTTACTTAAATCCCCTAATTGTCCCCTAGGATACCTATGTAATTCCTCTCTTATCCTTCTAAATAGGAGCTTAATATAAAATTTATTTACGATTTAAAGTCATAAATTTTATTTCTTTAAATTCCACCTTCTTATCTTTCAATTCTAGGTTTTTCTTCCTACTTTTTGATTTCTTTCCTCTTTTATTACTTTCACTACTCTATTCTACTCTTTCCTTAATATGTCCAGAGATCTCTTAAAGTTCCACTCTCTCCATCTAGGGTTGTGAACAAGAAGATTTAAAAGAATTCCCATTAAGTTTAAATTTATTATAACATGCAATGCATGCAAGTAATATATGCAATTATGCAATGATTCATGAATGATACTACACAACCCAAACATTGTTTGGGTTGTCACAGGTGGACAAGTGGCAAGGTAGCAAAGGTGCACTTACTAGTAGACAAGTAGCACAGAATGATGAGACGAGAGGGGATGGAGAGGGAATGGGGAGATCTATTTAGAGGGTAGAAGGAGAGAATGGCGAGAAGTGAGATGAGAGGGGAGAGGAAGATGGAGAAGAATGAATTTGAATGAGAGGCGAATACTATATATTCAAGCTTTTGATGCAACGGCATTGGTAAACTGGTTGGTAAATTTGCTTTCTTGATGCATTGGGGGGCTTGTTGCCGCTCAATTATTGATGCATAATTTCATTTTGTGTTGGTAAAAAATGTTTTTTAATTCAATTAAATATAAATATTTACATTACCGATGCAAGATTTGCATTGGTAATTTGGACTTTTTTCGATGCACTTATTAAAGTACCAACACAATTTTTAAATTATCTGTGCAATTTTTAAATTACTAACGCTATTATCGACACAACATTGCATCGGTAATATATTTTTAAATAACTTAAGATTTTATTTTATTTTTTAAATAATCTAAAATGTTTTTAAAATTGCAAAGCCAATGTCAATTCTAGGCTTGCCACCACTTCTATGATTGTAGGCTGCTCTCTATCAGTCAAACACTTGGTGGATGTTTCCACAAAGTATCTAAGAGATCATGGTGTTATTTGATTGTTTTGCCCCTTCAAGCAGGGATCAATCATTTGATCAACCTTCCCTTTCTAATGCTCTTTTGAACTCACAACACCAGACTAATTTCCTCTTCCCCAAGTCTCGGATTCACCTGTGGCCTTCCACACAACACTTCTAACATCACCACTCTAAAGGCATAAACATCAGATTTCTTGGTGAGTCTATGAGTCAAGAAGTACTCTTAATTCGGACACCCCAATGTCCCTTTAACATCTGTAATGATATGGGTTATTGAAAGGCTCATAATGCCCTTAGACAACCCAAAAAGAAAAATCTTAGTGACCCAGTTTTGTTTTAGCATAATATTAGTCAGTTTCACATCTCGATGGATGAAGCCCTAGGCATGAAAAAATTTCTAAGCCACATACAACATCAATGCAAATAGCAAGCCCTTGCTCCTAAGAGAGCCCAGAACCATCTCTATTTGTACCACATTTGTAAAGGTGATGAGCAAGCATGTGGTTGGGTATGTACTCATAAACAAGAATCATCTCATTGGATTCGTTGCCATAGCAGATGAGAGCGACAAGATGAGGGTGCCGAAGTTAGGATAGCATCTTCACCTCTGTCCAAAACTCTTGAGTGCCTAGATTGGAGTGGGTGTTCAACCGCTTCACAATGATGGTTATGGCACCACCGTCGTGGTGGATGAGGCCTTTGTAGACCTTGCCAAATCCTTCAACACCAACGACCAAGGAGTCATTGAAGTTGTTGGTTGCTAATTGCATGTCAACAAATGAGAAACATCGACATAGTTCATGCAGTTGGATTTCACCACGTTCTTCTTTTTGGATTGTTACGGTGAGAACAAAAGCTAGCATTTTCTCTTAGCTCTAAATGAAAGAGGCTTAGACCACGTTGACGGTTAGACAAGGATGAAGATGGGTAAAAAAAAACATATAAATTAATTTGTTGGATAAAAAACACTTTCCTCCCTCTAAATTTACTTAAATGACATTCAACTCCATTTTTATCATGAAAAAACACTTTTCCTGTGACATTCCAAACCAAGTTTGAAATGCACAACTTTAGATCTTAGACATGTATATAACTTCATTTCATGCACTAATTCATATACTACATGCATTATGTTCATTATATGCATATTGGAAATAAGTTAAAACTCAAGTGACTTAAATTATATTATTTTTTATGTCCTTAGAAAAGGTTAAAAGAGCATTAGGAAATTTTAAAAGGTGAGACATGAATGATAGTAAAAGAAATTAGAAAAAAATAAAAATTTATAAAAACTTAAATACATAAAAGAAGGAAAATTTGTTAGTAATTAAGTGTAGTTTTGATCTTAAGTTTAGAGTGATTAGAGGAGTATTATAATAATTTTCTAGGGTTAAAAGTGGAGTTTTTACCCCAAGAGAACATAGAAGTAAATATAGTGAAAGAAGAGGGGTATTTTGGTCTTTTTGGTGGGGACCTGTGCCGACTTAATGAGGGCTATATAAGAAGCCCTCAAACCTCTAAAAGCTTCACAATTTCGTGCAAGCCAAAGGAGGAAGAAAAAGTAAAGGAAAACATGTGTGTATATGTGCAAACAAGTCAAACAATGAACCAATGGGGTTAAGTTTTGTGATAGGCCAATTAATGCATGATTGACTCTTTTCTTTTTAGTGTAGTTTCTTCTATGTCTCGGCCAAGCAAAGAAGAAAGGAAAAGGAAAGACAAAGAGGAAAAAGAGAAGAAAGGAGGTGCAAAGTCAAACCAAGCATTAATAGGGATGAGAGTAGTGTAAAAAAATGGTTAACTTGTGTTGACCATTTCATGGATGTATATGTATACATGTATGGTGCGCTCCACCCTCTTAACCGAACCACCAAGGGGTATGGAAACCCCTTGATTTCTCTAGATGTGGCGTGAAAGCACGGGAAGAAAAGAGATAAAAGAGGAGAAAGAAAAGAAAAGAAAGAAAAAGGAAGAAAAAGGAGAAAAGGGGATAGGCATGAGTTAACCTTGTTGATCAATTTTAGGGATACAATGGTAGACTACAAGCCAGCTAACTAGTTTTCCTCTTAAAGTCAGTGTTTTCAAAATAAATGAACAGAAAATGATTTTATTTTTGAATTAATGATTTTATTTGAGATACTCTTATATGTTTTATAAACTGGAAACAAGAATTATTGTTTTCTATTACATGTGTGTTTTTATTGAAATATATGCGATAGTTGTTTTCTTAAAATGTGGGATAATCTATTAGGTAATCACAAGGATGGATTTGGACCTATATGGTAGTACTACATGACCTTTGTCTTGTGAGGGCTAGAGCACCAAGGAACCATGTGTGTTTGTCTATGGGAGTGGTACACCTATGGTACGAGTCTTATGACTAGTAACACCAAACAGATTCAGATATGTATATATTTGGTTTATATGCATGTTAAACTTAAAGTTACAAACAGACAGAGTCGTTATTGTTTTACTTCCTTCCACAGTTTTTTTACATGTTTTTAGTTATGACTGAATCTATAGGCTCAATAGATGACATGATATGGTTTTACTATAGTATTTGTATGAGCATAGTTTGCTTATATTATTATATGAATTTTATTTATAAATGGAATTATTAACTTTTTATTTGCAAGAGATTTCTATTTATGAAATATTATATGAGTTTTGAAAAATAGTTATGTTTTTGTAATTTTAGTTGAAAAATCATTCACTGGGACGACAATACCCCCCCTTCATTTTGTCTTTGCAGATAACCAAAAAATTTAGCCAAAGATTGTACCAATTGCATCATTGTAGCAAGAAGCACTACATTTAGTGGAGGTCGGGCTAGCGGAGATTTATTCAAATATATGAGTGCAGAAGAGAGTTTGTAAAATAATAAAGATTGTGTACGACAAAAGAGTTGTATCACTAGATAAAAATTTAACCTTATGATTGTAGAATTTTACTATTTTTAAAATTTTTATTTTACAATATTTAAATATTATTTAACTTTTTTTAAGTTTAAATGGCACTCAACTCTTTTTTAACTTGAGTGACATTCAGCTATTCTTATTTTAATATTTAAAATAAAAATAAAAATATATAATAATTAAAAAAAATAAAATAAAATTATCAAAATTTAAATTTTTTAAAAACTTAAAAATAAGAAAATTGAAAAAATAAATGAATCAAATAATATTTTAATTTTCAATCAAATCAATAATTAAAATGTATGAAATTGGATTATTTTCATGTCTTTTTTAATAAAATTGTTAAACAATTATTAGTCAACAGTTGATCAAAAAAATTATTTTTTTATAACAAGAATAGAACTAAGTATTTTTTTAGTAAATTTAGAATAAAAATATTTTTTTACCTTAATTTATTCTTTATTGGAAATGTCTTCATTTCTTCCCATCTTTGAATGATAGATTAAACAGAAACAACCTTAGGAGAAGCGGGGTCAGCACAGAGAGGTTCAAAGCTAGAAGCCTCTACGAAAAGACTCCACTAGTCTCCTCCGCTGGTCAATACTGATGGACTGTGCTCTGTCATCGGAAAGATGATACGGATATTTAATTTGAATTTTGTTTTAGAGGGGAAAAGTAAAGCTAAAAAATTGGGCCCGTTGGGATTATTTTAACGAGTATTCCCGATCGCCGCAAGAATAATGTTTGACTAGTATTTGAAACTTATTTAAAACATCCTCTTTTTAAAATAAAATTAATAATAAAAATTTGATCCTCGTAATTTTTATAAATTATTTTTATTTTAAAATAAAAATAATATAAAATTTACTATTTAACTCAAATAATAAAATATTTACAATTTAGGTCTCCTCTTCCTTGTCTCCCTTCCGTACAATTTATATTTTTAAAAATTTAATTTTACACATTCTAAAAGACAAACAATTTCTCAAAAGTATTTAGATTAAAATTTCATGAAGAAGGAAAAGACAACCTAAAGAAAACTTTTTTTTGGGAATATTTTTTTTATAATGGAAAAAATGAAATAAAATATTACTGTTACAAGTAAAATAAAATAATCTATACTATTTATATAAAAATATTTTAATGTATGAAATTTTTATTAATAAATTTACCTTCATTTTATTTGATACTGACATATATAATCTTAATGTTAGTTTGTCAAATTACTTATATATTTATTAGTTATAGTTTTCTTATTTATTAATTAGTGCATTGTTTCTATTAGTTATTCTTTTAAAATCTCCACACAAAATATAAAATTTCTAGATAAATATTTTTTAAATGACAGATTTTTGCTTTATAAATTTTTAATCAGAAATTGTAAAACAAGGATTGCAAATATCACAAATTAAAAAAAAAGAAATAAAATTCCTCTTCTTATTAGATGTAAATATCAGATTATATTTCTCAATATCATTTTAATCAAATAAATATATTGATTTAATTTTAATATGAGTTTTATAGATCAAAGTAATATAAAAATAAATACTAATTTTATTTTTCTCTTAATAAAATATTCTCGCATAATACGTAAAATACACGACAAATTTATACAGATATTCTTATTTTTTTATTTATAAAATAGGTTTCAATAAAATTATTTAAAACATCCTCTTTTTAAAAAAAAAATAATAAAATTTGGTCCTCGTAATTTTTAGAAATTATTTTTATTTTAAGATAAAAATAATATAAAATTTACAATTTAACTCAAATAATAAAATATTTACAATCTACGTCTCCTCCTCGTCTCCCTTCCTTATTATTTATATTTTTAAAATTTAATTTTATGCATTCCAAAAGACAAACAATTTATCAAAAGCATCTAGTTTAAAATTTCATATAGAAGGAAAAAACAACTTGAAGAAATCTTTTTTTTGGGAATATTTTTCTTATAGTAGAAAGAAAAGAAATAAAATACTACTGTTACAAGTAGTATATTAATAAAATAAAATAATTTATTTTATTTATATAAAAATATCTTAAGTTATGAAATTTTTATTAATAAAATTACCTTCATTTTATGTGATACTGACATATACAATCTTAATGTTAGTTTGTAAATTTAATTATATATTTCTTAGTTATAGTTATCTTATTTATTAATTAGTTCATTATTTGTGTGAACTATTTATATTTGTTATTCTTTTAAAATTTTCCATAAAAAATATAAAATTTGTAGATAAATTTTTTTTTAAATGATGGATTTTTGCTTTATAAATTTTTAATTAGAAATTGTAAAACAAGGATTGCAAATATCACAAATTTTAAAAATTAAATTTTCTCTTGTTATTAGATATAAATATCAGATTATATTTCTCAATATCATTTCAATCAAATAAATCTATTATTTAGTTTTAATATTAATTTTATAGATCAAAGTGATATAAAAATAAATAATAATTTTATTTTTATCTTAATAAAATATTCTCGTGTAATTCATAAAATACACAACAAATTTATACAGACATTATTATTTTTTATTATTTATGAAATTAGGTTTTCATAAAATTATTTATAGAAATTGGTTAATAACTATGTATGTTGTGAAATCGGTTGCCGTAAACATTTTTTTCTTTTTTGGTTTGGTTATTTATAGTGTAGTCAATCAGTTTATAATTAGACTGACTGGTCACCCAATTCATATTGGACAGCAAATTATTTTTTGTGCAGAAATTTTGAATGAGCATAACTTTCAATATGGAACTTTGTTTTCAACAATTTTTTTTTTTTATTTTTCACTTTTTTTCAAGATCTACAAAATATAAACAGGTAAAGGCAGTTCAACAACTCCATAAGCCCTAAAACAATAACCCCCTAAATCAGTAGTCCAAAACTATCAACCCTGGGGACTTAAACTCTTAAATCTTAGCCCGTAACTCCTAAATCTTAAATCTTAACCTTTCAACCCTTGACCTTAAATGCTTAACTCCTAAACCCTTAATCTCCTAAACCTATATCCTATACTACAAAATCAAAGACCCAAACCTTAACTGCTAATCCAAAATATATAAGACCTAAATCCTACCTCTCATCCTAACTCTAAACTCTAAACCTAACCCAAAATGATTTTTATCATTTTTTAGAAATCACTAACAAGGTCTATTTTATATGATTGGAATGTCAACTTGAAAACCCATTTCCAATTTTCTTTAAAAAATTAATTTTGAATTTGATTTTCTAATGAAAACAGTGAAAAATAGGGGTTGTTCTCGGAAGCAATGTGAATGATGTAAATAAAAATGCCCAAATGAAAAATCTGATTTCTTTTTTTTCTTTTTCCGTATTTCTAGTGGCTAGAAACCAAAAATTTAATTTAAAATTAAGTAAAATAGATATAATGAGATGATACATGCATTACATGCAAGTGTCCGATGCACAGGGCATACGGCTACATGGGATCAAATAAAAAAAGAAATCGTAGGAAACATGTGAAGATTAGAAGAAAATATGGGAGAATTACTTGAATTTTTAAAAGAATAAAATAAAAATAAATATTCTTCGTGTCCTTCCTTGGTTGAGGTTTGAGAGATAGTGCACCTTGGGATTAATTTATCAATATATCCCATTTAGAGAAATGAAAATCAAACCAATATTTTGGGTAAAAGAGAAACAAAAGATATAAAGATAATGCATACTTCTGAATTCTTGAATGAATAATATATGTAGACAATTAAAGGAAAAATGTAACTCTTAAAAATGTATTTACATAAAAAAAAAAAAAGTAAGAACATGTTTCTGGTATTTTTGGAAATGTCACCAAGAAAATTTAAATAAATGAAGTTATCATCCTAGTTGACCTTATTAAAGGCGTAGGTTTTAGGTTTAGGGTCAGAATTAGGTTTTATGGTATGGTTAGGGTCTAGGAGTTTCGAGTTAGGGTAAGGGTGTAGGGGTTATGGATTTGGGAATAGCAGTTAACATTTGGGCTTTTGGCTTTATGGTGATATAGGTTTAGGGGCTAATCATTTAAGGTAAAGAGTTGATGGGTTAAGGTTTAGGATTTAGGAGTTAATAGTTAAAAGCATTTAGGGCCTGGAGTCGAGAGCTACTAGTTTAAGACATTATGGTTTTAGGGTGTATGGTTTGCCAAATTAGTTTTGTTTGTTTGTGCCTTGTAGATCTTGAAAAGGTATGAAAAAAAAAAATAAACCATTAAAAATAGAACTACATATTAAAAGTTATGATTATTTAAAATTTGTGTATAAAAAAATTGTAATCTAAAATGAACCATGTAAACCGGCCAATCTGATCATGGTGAACTAGCTGGCTGCATTCAATAATCAAGCCAAAAAATAAAAAAATTATTTACGAAAATCAGTTCTTGAGAAATTGATTTTTATTAAGAAATTAGTTTTATTATAAACTAATTTCTTTAGAGAATTGAATTCTCAAACATACGCAGTAATTAATTTCTTTTTGTAAATAATTTTTTAGATATACATTTTAGTAAATAATAAAAAACTAATATTAATAATATTTGCCTAATATATACTACTAATAAAAATAAAAGAAAAGAAAATATAATATCCTTTCCATGGAACAAGAAATTGTTAATTGATAGAATAAAAAGTGCAAGCACATAGGTCATAATGAATAAAAAAAATAAAAATATATATTTTAACATCTTAAGTTTTCTCAATTTTTTGGAAACACAAATAATGGCTTTGAAAACAAATCAAAAACAGTATACGAATATTTACAACTATTCAGATTGTGGCAAGTTTAGAGCAGTAATTCTTAACAATAATCAAATAACAAAAAGCTCTATATTGGACTTGTCATGACCCAAATTCGGATACGTGACCGGCACAAGAGTCAGAATAAATCCCAACCAATGCAAGCCTGACAGAAACACTGAATTTAACTGAAAGACATAAAATCTGATATAACTCAAATAAAATCCAAAACACACTAACTCAAATGTCAAACACAAAACAGAATCCTGTCTGTTGTCAAATGGAGCATACTAAAATCTCAGGAATACAAAGTCTAATAAAACTGAATAACTAACTTTGAACAGAAAATCTAACAGAACAGCTGATGCCACGGACTCCTCTCAGCAAGTAGGATCCACTGGATCAGCGTACTCAGAATCTGGAAAAAAATAAGGGTGAGTCTATTGACCCAGTGAATAATAATCTGCATTTATAAGATCAAAGGATATGCATACAGTTATAACAGGTAATTTTTTTTGCTAAAATATATTTAATTTCTAAACACTTTCCATCATTTAGGGAGTTCGTAATTCTGAACATAACATATATCGGGAAATAGATCGGTGACACACAGTCAACCAATAACCAAGACAGCGACACACAGTTAGCTAATAATCAAAGTAGCGACACACAGTCAGCTAGTAATGGCAATAATGCCCGGGTAATAACATGGCAACATATGCCTTGATAACTGAATGGCAATACATGCCCTGAAAACTGAATGGTAACATATGCCCTGAAACTGAAATGGCAATATATGCCCTGAAAACTAAAATGGCAACATATGCCCTAAAATGTCTAGCACCATCACCCCTGCTAGATGGGGACCCATACAGGGTGCAAATCATGCTAACGTATACTGCCGTCAGCTGCAGTGTTCAAAATCCGAAACTCCCTCAAAATAAATGTTTTCCAGATTTAACAGAACGATTAACTGAATAATTCTATGTACTGATATAAAACTGAGTCAGATATAAATGACAGATAAGTTTCCAAAACAAATTCAGAAATTACATGCATGTCCCTTGTCATATAATTTAACAAAAATTTAATTAGATTTGCAGAAAATCAGGTAATAAATGAAAACAGATTTAAATTAAATATGGAAAGCAGAACGGCTCATAAATACACATTACTACTTATAGCACAAAGAAATCGAGAAATCCGACACCTGACGATACAGCTTAACTAGAGTCGGGCGATCGATCTAGAATCAGGAAATAATAGTATAACTAAATATATATTTTTGATAATAATCAATTTAAATTTAAAAGTAAACTAAATTTCTAAGTTTGCGTGCTCGTGTCCCTTTCTATAATTATTTAAGTCCCGAACCGTTAAATTCTTCACAAACCAAGACCAATATCGTAAACCATTCGCTTAAAATATCAAACCAGAAATTTTAAACCTTAAATAATCATTTAATGAAGTGAACCGATCATTAAAGGAATGAACCGGCTATGAACCGGTTGTTCGGAGGCTAAACCGGCTATAAACCGAAACTTAAACCATCAAACTAATCATGTTTTTATTTTTCAATACATTTAATTAACTTGGAATTGGGTTAAAAAGCACTGAACCGGCCGGTTTAATGCATTTTAGCCTTGAACCGGCCTTAAAAGTCAATTATTTTTGCTGAAACAAAACTTTAAATAATTACATTAATTATTTATTTATGTTATTAGACAATAATCCAGAATTAAACTGCCAAAAATTCATGTGAACCGGCCTGATTTCTGTTGAACCGGTCGGTTCTTTGCATATTTTTACCTAAAATGCCCTGAACCGGGGCTAAAACAGAATTTTCTTCACTAAACTAGAACCTCCCTAACTAGATAAATTGATTATCTATCTACTTATCCTCTGAACCGGAAGAAAACCGACTGGTTTTTAGGTGAACCAGCTGGCTTTTTATTAACTGTCTTTATTAATATATTTATTATTATTTTATTCTTAATTCAGACCCAACCCATGTGAAGACCCATTTTTATACTCGGGTTGTTCACAGCCCGTCGACTGTTTGATTTGGAATTTAACAACAAATTTTAGATTCTTACCTGAAATTGCTTCCTTAGCCTGAGTCGCCTATGGCCAATGATCTCTTCATGCTTGGTCTCGTGAGTTGATTTGATCGGTGGAAGGAGATTTGATGGATTTCACGGCCGGAGGTTTAGGTTTTCGTTCGAGGAGAAATTTGGTTTGAAGATGCACCTTGGCAACGAATTGACTTGGGATTTTGATTCTACGAGGACCGACGGCTCATGTATATATACTTGATTGAAGCAATCTTCCCAAATCCCTACAGATCTTGAATGAATCTTCACTCGGATTCTAGACGAACGATTTGGGAATGAATCCCCAAATCAAACTTTTTGGATTTCCAGATTAAGTCCCCCGATTTTTGATTGCTTCTGGATTCCATCCCTGCTTTTCCAGATTTCGCTCAATTTAATCCCTAAGGTTTCTGATTTCTTTTCAATTTAATCTCAATGTTTTGATTTAACTCGATTTGGTCCTTGCTATTTCTAATTTAATTGATTTAGTCCCTAATTATTTTGATTCTTTCAATTTAGTCCTCAAGTTACAATTTTTACACAAATACCCCTAATTTAGGGGTATTACAGGACTCAATTAAAAATTCTTCCAAACTTATATTATATTAATATTATATATATATATGTATATATTATACAAATGCAACCAGTTCAGCTTGCAAGATCGATTCACTTGAACTAGTCTAACAGTTTTTTAAAAAGAATTCTCTTCCACTCACAGGAGGTCCAAAATATTATTTTTTAACACCTTTGCGATGTTTGCATAAATAATTGAATATCCAATTTGTGTGGGAATTGCGAGAGGGGAAAAATGTAGAGGGGTTGGATTCAGATGGCGATTCCAGGGAAATGACGGTCTGACAATTTCAATTTTTATATTTTTTGGTTCCTCTAAGCCAGTGCCCACTTCAAATTACCGAAGCAGTCAGCATCAGAATGTGATGGCCACATCATCACAGATGTAATGATAAAGCAAACTGGCGCTAATGGAAGGATTAATCGGGTAAACTTTTTGCAAGTTCAGACACCAAATTCGAAGAATTTATTGTTCAAGGATTAAAATGAAAAAAGATACCTACTTTAAGTTGGGGATGTTCATAATTTTAAAAACTAAATTTAACTGGATTAAAATGAAAAAAGATACCTACTTTAAGTTGGGGATGTTCATAATTTTAAAAACTAAATTTAACTGAACTGAATCGAATCATCTTGTACAATATTAAAAGTTAGATTTTTTTCTAAAATATTATAAATTTTAATATTAGATGATACTATATTAAATATTTTGGTATAGTTTAAATTTTATAAATGAAAAACTGTATCCAATCGAATATTATATATAATAATTTATAAAATTATTTATGTTATATATAAAATATTCAAATTTCTAATGATTAAGGAAAATTTAATAGTAAATTGAAAAAATTAAAAAGATAGAAGGTTATATGAAGAGAAAGTATAAATATAAGATGTTAAAGAGTAAAATACACACACACACACACACAATTTTGTTTAGAATTTTAAACTTCTCATTTTCCACACATAACCCTCACGATTCCCTTTTCTCTCATTCTTATGATTATCTCGCCTCGCCTCACCTTTGTTGCATTTCTCCCCCATTGCTGTATCCCAATTTTATTAATCATAGTTATGATTTATGATCAATTAATTTCGAAATGCGACAAAATAAAGTGAAAGGATAACTCAATCTTTTTTTTTCTTACTTTTAAGTCTCTTTCAGTTTTGAAATAATAGATATGATATTATTATATTTGGTTGATTTATATTATATATCTCTTTATTTATTTTACAAGTTTCTTTATCTTTGTTCATTTATTTATTTATAAGTTTTAAGTTATTTCCTTAAATTTATTTATTTATTTATCAGAAATTGTTTATACTCATTATTTTTTGTTATTTTACTTGTTTTGTTAGTGTTTAAAAATAATAAAATACTAAAAAACATAGCCAAACCTGTATACTATATAGAAATCGAATCAAATCGAAGAAATTAATATTAATATTAAAAGGTATAATTTTAGTTTTAAGTTTAAAAAACTGAATAAATTAATACAATATGAATTTTATAAACAAACACCCCTGTTTAAGTGCCAAACTAATAGCAGATTGGAATTAAAAATGAGCCTCGTGTCATAATGGGGAAAATGTAGGGCGAAGAGAAAAGGAAGGTGGCATGTATTATTCAAATTCCACATACTGACGACAAAAAGTAATACAAATCTGACACGGGCCCACTTGTCCGATCAGAGCTGGTAGCTAAGCTTACCAACGATATTATACTCATAAGCAAGTGACGCTGACATAGAGTGGGAGTCATTTTGGGTTTATCTCTGATCTACTTCTACTCTTTTGGTGAGAGAAAAACAGAGATAGACAGAGGCGAGGGAGTTTGAGAGATGGCAACGGAGGTGAAGGTGGAGGTGGAGGTGGCAGGAGTTGCCGATAAAGTAAACGCCGCAGCCGATGGAAAGCACGAAGGATGCTGCAAGGGGGGACCTGGGTACGCCACTCCACTTGATGCCATGTCCGGCCCCAGAGAATCTCTTCTCGATGTCGCTTGTGCCTACACCGGTAATCCCCCCCCCCCCCCCCCAACACACTCTGTTTTTCTAATTATTGTCTGAATATAATTGTTGATTTGTAAAGTATAAAGTGATTTCAGCTGTTTTTATTGATTTCCTCTTCGCAGACGCTTTGCTTTAGCACAGTTCACGGGGTTTACAACAAAACTTTTGGGACTGGATATGAAATGATTGAGTCACCCAAATTATGACTAAAATGGAAAATTTTGTTTCCCATTTACCTATTGCGGATCAGTTGACAGAGAACTCATTGATTCGAAGTGTATTGATAGACAGATGAATTAACTAATTTGTTGCAGATCAGCTCTATGTATCATTATAGTAGAGATTACCTAAATCCTTCTGTTTTCTGACAATATGTTTTTTCCTTACCAAAAAGTATTTGGTAAATTTGATGAAGTTTCTTTTATTAACTTTTCTTGGAAATTTAATATTGCAATTTGTAAATTTTTATCTAATACTTTATTTTGAATGCTCTGATTAATTTTTTCATCTTTCAATAGATTTAATTATCTTTCTTTGTAGATCATTCTTATATTGAATTGACCTATTTTTCAGGATATATTACTAAACCTTTCAAATGATTTAAGCCTTTTATACATGGAGGGTTTAAAAATTCAAATATTATTTCTTGGTCATTGATTATCATTGAGATCCCTTTACTTGAGACTGTCAATGGTTATAATAATTTTAGGAATAGGGTTCCTAATATTACTTCTCTGTTAAGATTGTCTACTAGTAAGAAAAGGATTTTTATGCAAATCCCTTGATGGCAGGTATAAGCTTTTGAAAGTTTTTATTTTATTTTGAGTGGAGAATCGTTGGTTGATGATAATATTTTTATTGTTGGTTCAAAGTATCTTAGAGGTACAAATCTTTATTGGATACAATTGATGTATTATTGGTTCAAAGTATCTTAGAGGTACAAATCTTTATTGGATACAATTGATGTCACTACCAGAATCCATTAATGCTATCGTGTGGAGAGTATATTCTTTGTTTATTACAATTTTTAATTTTACGTTCCATTTTTGGTATGAAATTTGGGATAGCAAATTAATATCTTGAATATTGTCTAGTGCTGCAAATATTTCAAAATCTTCTGATATTTCCTCTATACCTTTTGATTTGTTTTTGAGAAACATTACTTGAATTTTTAAATCTTTCATCTCAGTTTTATTAATATGCATTTATTCTTTGATTAATCTTATTTCAGATTTTAGTTGTCTCATACCTTGATTAATTTGGTTAATAGTTATTTTTTAATTAAATTTTTATTTCTTTGTATGATTTCTCTTAAGTCATAAAAATTCTCTAAAAGTTCTTTATTTTTTCTTTTTGATGTATTTTCTTATAAAAATTATTATAATTTTAATAAGTATTCCTTTTTTAATTGGGGATCATTTATATTTTCTACCATTTCTCAAATTAATTCTTGCTCTTTTGAAATAATATTAATTGTATTGCAAGTACAATGTTGGTCTATGGTTTTATCTTCTGAAGATGATGAATAGTTTTGAGATTGAGATTCTCATCGTAACATATTTAATTCATACTCAGAGTTTGTTGATATTTTTACGTAAAAATTTGAAGAATCAGAATTAATTAATAATTTTGTTGATTATTCTTTTAAATGTTCATCTATATCTAGAGAATTAATTTTATTTTTGGCTGGCATTTATTTTTGAGATATCTAATTTTTCCACATTTATAATATGTTGGAACAAATTTGTTTTTGTTAAAATATGGTTTCTTAGGATAGGTTTCATTTTTTGTGTCTTTAGGCTTAGAGAATTTTTTATTGGTTTTGTAAAATTTTTCTCTGCTTGGTTTAGGTTTATAATTCCTATATTTTATTAGTTTTCTGTTAGGTTATCTTCTTGATGGTGGGATATCTATATGTGTATTAAAACCAAATTGTTGACAAAAAATTTTCAAATTCTCTTCAAGAATTTTTAATTGTTTTTGCAAATTTTGATTTATGTGAAAGGTTGTATGTGTTTCTAGAGTTGTTTCTCTAATTACATCTGAGATATCAACATAAGTCAAATTATCATAATTTATTTCCTTATTTTCATTCTAGTTTATCAATTTTGTTTTAACTTTTTCTACAAAAAGTTTTAGTAGACTATCTATGAATTTTTCCTTCTATTATGGTTGTCTCCAATCCTCTCATAGGGACAATTTGGTTAGGAAAAACATCTTCATACCAAATAAAATCTTAGAGTTTTGGGCATCTTAAATCATTGAAAATTATTGAGGATCTTTCTTGTTATTTCCTATAAAATGCCTAATTATGGCATAGATTAAAGTATTTACGGCATCTTGAATATGTTGATTACTTTCAATTTTAATGATTTCTCCTTTTTGATCTATTTTTAATGCATTGAGAATTTGGCTATGCTTATTTAGTGTAAGATATTTGTTCTACCAAGATTTTAATCTTCCACCAAATCTCAATATTAAAATTTTAACTAGTGCTCTATGAGAGCATTATCTTTTTGTTTTATAAGCACCTGCTACCATTGTCATTTCTCGTAATTTTGAAATTTTTTGATGTTCTGTAAGGTCATCTAAATTCCGTTTATAAATTTCACTACTTTTGTAATGAATTATAGGTTCAAGTTAGAATTCAAATTGTTGATCAAGAAAAGAAGGTTGAGGATAATAATTTTTTATATTTCTTGTACTAAATGTTTTATTGTTCTATTTGGTCACATTAATTTGTAGTTTTTCTGTAAATATTTCTATTATTTGTTTAACTTAAGTGTCAGACAGGTGTGACAAAGTTTGAATTTTCTTTGAGAATTGAAGTGGTGTATCCAAAACAATGACCATGTCTATTATATGTTTGTAATTGTGTGAGTTTATTATTGATTTTTTATTTAAAGTTTTCTTCTGACAATTCATCTTTGTACTCTAGAGGAATTTCACAAGGAATAAGAATTGGTTTTGTTTTTCTTTCTTCAAATATTTTATATGATGTACTTAGAGAATTTTCAATCTTATTAATGTTTCACCTAAGGTTTGGAGATGTTGGTTTGAGAAATTATTTTGTTCTATTATTTTTCACATATCTCTAGGAGTAATAGTATTTTCATCAAGATTTTTAGATTTAAAAAGTGATGCTTTTATAGTTGTAGATCTAGTTTGGATCTAGAATTCTTCTAAAGGGAGATGGAATGATTCTTTTACTCTTGTTGAAGCTACCCATTGTTTATCATTTTTATTAGTAACATTGATGTTTTTAAACAATTTCATAAAATTTTTCTTGAATTAAAACTTTATTTTGTTGGTAAATGTTTTGCAAAAACCATTTTCTTTTTCATAATTTTTAGTAGACTAAAATTCTTATTGAACAAGTTTTTTATTTAGAATAAAGTTTTGTGTATCTTGCATTTGAGATTGAGTTGTTGACATGTTTGGTGGTAATTCTTCTTTGTCTTCTTTATGGGTATGATATATTGGTTGGGCTACCATTTGTGAACTCCTAATTTCCTCTATTTTGAGATGTTTTTTAGTTGGAATTGAAGAACAAGATGTTCTTGAAGGAGCATATTTATATTTTGAGGTTAGGTTCTCCAATATTAGGTTGAGAAAAACGATAAGAAGAAAATTTTAATATTACTGTTTCATCATTAAATTTTTGAATTTTTTGTAAAGTCTAAATTTCCAAAATTGGTTGGGGTACTTGATATTCTAGTTTCCATTATGAAGGTAATTGAATGTTATTCCAAAGGATGGTTTGAGAAATAATTACATTTGAATTACCTTACTGAGATTGGAAAAGAATGGTTTCATTTTTGGGACTACTAATTTGACTAAAGGATCTAAGATTGTACTTACAATTTTATAATAGATTTACTAAACAATTGCAAAGGGACTGTTTCAAGGTTCCATATTATAATCAAAAGATTGTATTTTGAGTGTTAAAGAATTGAAAGTTCTTGGATTCCTAAGGGAAATACAAAAGTTTGAGAAATAATTGAAATAGACGGGGGCGTTATATAAACTTGTTTCAACTACTCTTAATAAAGAATTTTTGGAATTTAAATGTATTTTATCCCTAAGGCAGAGTAAAATAGCAATACTAAGAATATTTTGAGTAAGTGATTTGATTGTAATTTGTACTGAAACAAATAAATGTATTAATATTTTTATTTATATTTTTGAATAGCTTTTTGGCCTAATAATTCAACTGTTTGTTGTTCATTTTGGAGAGGATAGTTTGTTCAACAGTTTTGACTAATTGATCTGATAATGATTGAAAAGGTTTTATCTTGTACAATTCTCTTATTGGAATTTTGGTAATATCCTAATTATTAATTGGTTGATCAATATTTTGAAAAGTTGCTCTTTATTATTAACTATGTTTTGGATGAATTTGATGCCACAAATATAGTTCTAGACAAGAATACCATAACTTAAGAAACTTTAAGTTTAAAGATATTTACTAATCATCTTATAAATACTATCCTATCTTAGGTCTGTCAATGTATTATGCTAATTTTTAGGACTTACAACCTTTGCTCTTAATGGTGGGTTTTTAAATGCTATGATCATTATCCTATTCTTTCTATTGCACCAGAAAACAAAGAAAAACAAAAATGAGCTTGTTTGGATCTCTTTCTCTCTTTGTTTCCATAGTCTAGCCTGTCTCACTTAATCCTACTCAATTCATCTCACTAGTATACAAATACAAAGAAACCTAGGAATAAAGCTATCAAATTGAAGAACAAAGAGTTTTAATGCAGAGAATTAAGAAATTGAGAATTGAAATGCATGCATAAATAAAATTTAAAGAAATACTCGCAACAATTTAAAAAGATAACTTGAATTGCATTTGAACTACTTGAATGCAACTTGGAGAATACAAATTGGAAGGAATTGGGAAAATACAATTGGTTTTGAGGTTCAAATGGTTTCTAAAGACCAAGTGAAGGATTTTGTTTTCAAAACCAAGTAATGTACACAATTGCTGAAGCCTTCTTATACAGGTAGGCTAGGACTTAGGAATAAAATTTGATACAAATTTTTGTAGCTTTGGCCAAGTGTGTGTCACATTCATCTCTTCTTCACATGAGAATCTTGCAGGTCATCACATGAGAATAGTATTCTTTGCAGTAATTGTCTTGATGTTGGAGTTTTTAATTGTCATGCAAGAATCTTACAGGCCTTCACATGGGAATAGTGTCTTTTGTAGTACTTGTCAGCTTGCATGTTTTGTAGAGAAGTCTTGTTCATTATCTTTGCATAATTTTGAAGTCGTTTTTCACACTTGCATCATCCTTTACTTTTCTTTTTGCATGCCTTATATCATTCTTTGCTTTTTGCACGTCTTGTATTCTTTTGATGATTTGAAATCCTTTTTTTTCCTAAGAAAAGGTAATTTGGGCAATAGTAGACATTATCTATTTATTTCTTACTTGTACCATTATCTTTGGTTTTTGATTAACATCTAGAAGATTGTTTGGGCGATTGTTGTAAAGGAGGAAGGATGCCAAAACAGTTACTCTCATTGTTTTGGACAAGATCAACAGAAAAAGATTGTGATGAACTGTCTGGAGATTGGGTTCCCTTTTCATCCTCAGAATCAAAGAGAGATTGGAGTGTTTGTAGGATTAATCTTTCGTAATCCTGTATGGATTTAGCTAAGGATAATTTAGCAAGGTTTTGTGATTTTTGGAGGAGAAATTTTGGATCGTCTTCCATCAAAATAGGAGGATGAGACTCAAAATATTTAAGAAAATTTGGATGATGGACAGCTTTAAAATTAAGTTGATCCCACTATTTGATTTTGAAAGATCTTCCAAAATATGGAAAATCTTGTTAAATGATAGTATATTCCCAAGATACTATCTAGGCCGAAGAAAATTTTGAGAAAAAATAAAAAAGAATTGGGAATTGAGGCATTGAAGTAAGAATTTTGAATTTGTCTTGGAATATATTTAATCTTTCTTTGGCTTGGATTGGAAGGATTTGAGAGAGAGGACCATAACGAAACCATCGATTGGCAAACCAATTGGGGTTAAATTGAGATTGAAGTCTTTCTTCAAATAAATTATCTAAGAGTATTTGAATGATTTATTTTGAAGAAAGAAAGTATTGTACCAGGCTGTTCTATAGTCCCATTAATTAAAAATTAGGGAAGAGAAATTTTGAGAAAATCTTCTATTTCAGTTTGAGTATTTCTCCTGTTGTTCAGGAGTTAAAATTTAACGGATTTGGCAAACAGAATAGGCGATTTGGGTTGGATCATTTTTGTTAGAATGATGCCTGATGGAGATTGAGTTTGTATCTACAAGAATAAATTTATAGAACCTTTGATTTTTGAAATTATTGAGGCAATAAATTAAAATCCTAGGGAAAATTTCTTTGGTGGAATTTTTATGAGATCTTCATCCCAAAAAACTTTTTCTAGAAGAACAATTTTTTTTTCACACCTTTTTTTAAAATATATTTTGTTTTTGAAGCAACAGATGCTTGGGTGCTAAAAACTACTTTTTGAATTGAGGAGATAGGTGCTTCACCAAATTATGACCTTGCAACTATTTGTGTTAATGTCCCAGCCATGGAGGCAGGCCCCGATTGGTTGGAGACTGGCCCCCAGTTGTCCAAATGTATGGAGAGCTCTTTTTTGTTCTTATTAAAAGATGATGGCATGTCAATCTTTATTTGAGATTGGCCTTAACTGGAATGATTGGAGTGAACGAGTTTGGTGATTGGTAAAGTATAAGAGGATTTGGTTGTTTTTGGGTTTGCAAATTTGGATTTGTTCGGAAGAAAAGGTGGTTGTAGTCTTTTTGGGTGGCATTTTAAATGGTTGGGCTTCTCTGTAAAAATTCTTTGATTAAGAAATCAGGAATATAATTTGATTTTACTTTAATATATTCAATTTTGAATACAAAAACAGACATAATTGCTTACCATTTTACAAAAATTTGATATCAAAGCCATAGGAGTAGAGAAGAATACCAAAATTTAAGTAATTTTGGATGTGAAGGTTTTAATTTAATCCTCAAATAAATACTAAATCTATCTAAATTGGTGTCTAGAGTCTTACAAACCTTTCAATGATGCTCTACAATGGATAAGATATCCTATACTAAATAAACTAGATTTATTACAAAAAGTGACAAATTCAAGAATTTGTTCAAAATTTGATTTAAAATCAGGATTTTGACAAATTCAAATACTTGAATCTGTTAGATACAAAACAATATTTACTATTCCCTTTGGTCAATATGAATAGGATATAATGCCTTTTGGCCTAAAAAATACTCCAAGTGAATTTTAGAAAATCATGAATGATATATTTAATGCTTATGAAAATTTTATAATTATATATATTGATGATATATTAATTTTTTAAAAAAATATTCCATCTCATTAGAAACATATTGATACATTTTTTTATATTATCAAAAAAAACAGCTTAGTTTTATCTTTAACAAAAGTAAGTCTTTTTAAGAAAAAATTTAAATTTTTAGGCTACTATAAAAACAAGCCACAATCATATTAATTGAAAGAGCAATAGTTTTTGCTAACAAATAAAAGATAAAAATCAACTACAAAAATTTTTAGGTGTCTCAATTATGTTAGTGACTATTTCGAAAAATTAAACCAAATAATAGCACTCTTACGACAAAGACTCAAGAAACATCCACCACCTTGGTCAAGAACACACTAAAATAATTAAGCATGTGAAAACTTATTTAAAAACTCTTCATTGTCTTCATCTAGCAGATTCAATAGCATATAAAATAGTTGAGACTGATGCTTCTAATATAAGCTATGGAGGTATCCTTAAGTAAAGACCCCTATGTTAAACTCAAGAACAACTAGTTAGGTTCAATTCATAAACTTGGAATCAAGCTCAAAGGAATTACAACACTATTAAAAAAGAAATTTTAGCAATTATTTTATGTATTTCAAAATTTTGAAGTGATTTATTAAACCGAGGATTTTTAATCAAAGTTGATTGTAGTGCAGCTGAACATGTTTTACAAAAATATATTCAAAATATTGTATCAAAAAAAAAAATTTTGCAGCATGGCAAGCAATTTTGTCCCTTTTTGATTTTAAAATTAAATATATTAAAGAAGAATCAAATTTTATCATTGATTTCCTAACCAGAGAATTTTTACAAAGAAACCCACCCTTTTAAAATGCTGCCCAAAAAGACTATAGCCACCTTTTCCTCCAAACAAATCCAACTTACAAACCCGAAACAACCAAATCCTCTTATGCTTTACCAATCACCCAAACTCTTGCACCCCAATTGTTCCAATTAAGGCCAATCTCAAAAAAAGATTGGTATGCTATTACCCTTCAAGAAGAAGAAAGAGCCCTCTATATATTTGGACAATTGGGGCCACTCTCCAACCAATTTGGGCTTGCCTCATGGCTGGAGCATTAACACAAATGTTTGCAAAAGCTTTGGTTGCAAAGCCATAGTTTGGAGAAGCATCTAGCTTCGCAATTCCAAAACAAGTTTTTAGCATCCTAAGCATCTGTTGCTTCAAAATCAAAATATTTTACAAAAACAAGGTACGAACAAAAATTTTTTTTCTAGAAAAGGCTTTTTTGGATGAAAATCCCACAAAAATTTCACCAAAGATCTTTCTCCTGGGATTTCAATTTATTGCCTTAATAATTTCAAACTATCAAAGGTTTTACAAATTTATTCTCGTAGATATAGACTTAATAACCATCAAACATTATTCTGATAGTAACGATCCCACCCCAATTCCCTATTCTATTGGCCAAATCTGTCAAATTACACTGAACAATGGGGGCAATAGCCAAACTAGACAGAAGATTTTCTCAAAATTTCTCTCCACCAATTTTTAATTATTGGGACTATAGAATAGCCTAGTACAATGTTTTCTTTCTTCAAAACAAATCATTCAAACATTCTTGAATGATTTATTTCAAGAAAGACTTCAGTCCCAATTTAACCCTAAGTTGGTTTGCCAGTTGGCAATTCCATTATGGTCCTCTCTTTTAAATCCTTCCAATCCAAGCCTAAGAAGGATTAAATATATTCCAAGACAAATTCAAAATTCTTGTTTCAGTGCCTCAATTCCAATTCTTTTTTATTTTTCTCAAAATTTTCTTTAGTTTGGGAATACACTATCCTTCAACAAGATTTTGTATTTTTGGAAGATCTTTTGAATCAAATGGTGGGACCAATTTAATTTTGAAGCTGTCCTACCTCCAAATCTCCATAAATATTTTGAGTCTCAACCTGTTATTTTGATGGCAGATCATCTAAATTTCCTCCTCAATAATCACAAAACTTTGCTGAATTATCCTCTGCAAAATCTAAAAAGAATTACGAAGATTAATCCTGCAAATACTCCAATCCCTCCCTGATTTTGAGGATGAAGAGGAAACCCAATCTCTAGACAGTTGATCGCATTCTTTTTCTATTGATTTTGTCTGAGACAATGAGGATGATTGTTTTGGCATCCTTTCTCCTTTACAACAATTGCCTAAATAGTCATCTAGATGTTCATGTCACGACCCAAAAAAGTGGATCAGTGATTGGTGCAAGGGGTAAAATAAATTTCAACCCTACAAGCCTAACATATAACTGAACATATATTTGAACAAAAATTTCATGTAAAATCAAAAATAAGATCTAATCCAAAACTCAATCAAACAATTAACATATCCGTAGGAAACATATCTGTAGTCAAGTGGAGCTCTCTAACATACTTAAGAATACAAATCCTACAGAAACTAAAATAACTAATTCTTTCCAACTAGAATGAAAGCAGCAGAAATAAAAAAGTCCTCCCATGCAGCAGAATCCAATCGAGTACCGAACTCTGAATTTGAAAAAAAATAAGGAATGAGTCAACATACCCAATGAATAATAACATACATTTACGAAAACAAATGACATGTATAACACATAAAATCAGAAAATTTTACCTTGTAACTAAATCTTTACAATTATTAGAAATTTCCAATATAACAAATCATTTACAAATATCAAAAACTTTACCGTATGACAAATCATTTACAGATGTCAGAAATTAGAATTTTAGAGAGTTCGTGATCCAAAATGGAACATATATTGAAAATTAGAACGGTGATTCACAGTTTGCTGGATAACAGAACAGCAATACTCAGTCTGTCCATATAATAGAATGGCAACACTCAGTTTGTCGGATAATAGAACGACAACACTTAGTTTGCCCATATAATAGAACAGCAACATATCAGTCATGTTGATAAATAGAAATCAAAAGATGGCATCCTTGTATGCCCATATACTCGTATGGATATCTCCCATGTCGGCTCAACACAAAAGTCTAGCACTATCACCCCTACTAGATGGAGATCTTATACAGAGTGCACTTAGTCTAATGCCTACTATCGTTAGCTGTAGTATTCTAGAATCCAAAATCCTCTTTAAAAACAATTTTTTAGAAATAACATGCCAATTTAATAGAACTTCCTATTTTTTAGAATAAACGGAAACCATTTAACAGAATTTTCAAGAATTAAATAGAAACAGTTTAACATAATTTTTCCATGAATAGAGTCAAACATAATTAACAAATATTCTATTCCAAACAATTTCAAAAATTTCATACATGTCCCATGTTTCACTTTTAAAACAGAATTTAATCAAATTTTCGGAAATTAGATATAACTTATAAAATCAAAGTTTATAACAATTATGAAAAAACTATAAATACTCATAAATGTACATTATTACTCACAGAACCGATAGGAATCGAGTGATCAAATCTCCTGTGATATCAAGTCTCATTGGGAATCATGTAGAGAATCTAAGACAATAAAATATTTTACTTTAGGTTACTATTACATCTAATAATCATTTAAACACAATTTCCTTGATTATAATCTAAGTAAATCTTTAGATTTTCATGGTCGAAACCCGTATTGGCTACTAAAGCCCTAGACTGGTCAAATAAGTTATGAATCAAGTGATAAAACCATGAACCAGACTTATAAAAAAAACTGGTTTATTTTACTTATAAATTAATCATTAGAACATTAAACCAGCCTTGAATCATTTATTAAAGTGTTGAACTAGCCATGATTTGGTCTTTAATTCACTAAATCAGCTTCTATTATGATGAACCGACCTTGAACTAGCCTTTACACTAAATAGGACCTTTAACATATTGAACTGGCCATAATACACTCCAAACTGAACCTAAATACAATGAATAGGACAATATACACACTAAATCGGGCTAAAAATGACTAAACTGGCCTGGTTTCATTGAATTGGCCAATTTTATGCATTAACTCCTTGGAACCGGGCTTATAACAAATCTATTTTCACTAAATCGGTCTTACCCCGGTTGGTTCATTTATTATTCTAATTTTCTATACTCTAAACTGGAGGTAAACTAATTAAAACCCATGTGAACCAACCATTTTTCCCATTTTCTACTTATTTATTTGTGTTTATTTAATCATTTTTTATCTGAATCTTGGATCTGGTTCTTTACCTAACCCGTATGTTAAACCAGCCCAAATCCTTGTTAATTTTATCTTCGGCCCAATGGCCCACGGTCAGAAAAAAGACCCCATTTATTTTTTTTTCTTTCCAAAGCCCAGACCAAGACACAGCCCAAACCCAGGGCCCAAATCATTTGATTGGGATTCGATTCAGAAAATTGGATCCAAGACAAACCCGTGGGTCTTGTCCATTCCACCTGATCGCATAACCAGACAGAGTTCTACACACTTGATTTGAAGGAGCCTAATTTTGAAGTTTTTAATCAATAATTGAGGACACCATCTCGATGCGTCTATCTTCATCCCCAAAATTGCAGTGAGTTGGTATTATTTCTTCAAAGAAACCAATAAATGCCCAGTTTGTTAACGGCAAATTGTTGTAATGAAACTGTCGCACTCAGGTAGGAAATTTTTCTAAATTAACTTTGGGCTTTTACCCAAAGAGCTCTATATTGCATTTATCTAGGCTCAATTGAGAATTATATTTGTTGATTTGAATAAAAAGAATCAGGATTTTAGGGATGCAGATATGGAATGATGAAAAGGATCCATTTTTGTGATCCTGGCAATTCAGTCCCCTGCATTCAAATTCTATTCAATTTGGTCCTTGACATTCCTAATTTTAGTTGATTATGTCCCTTAATTTCTAATTATTTCTATTTAAACCCCACAAAGTTTTAATTCCATCAATTGGGCTCTTTCACTTTTAATTTGACCCGAATCTTCCTATTTCTTTCATTTAAGCCTTTCTAAGTTAAAAAATTCTGATAATACCCCAAAAATTTAGGGTATTATAGTTCATCAAAAACTAAAGATAAGAATAAAAGTAAGAAATGAGTAGAAAATGCTTGTTCTCATCCAAATTATCCTTTCTTAGAAAAAAAAAAAAAAAAAAGAGGATCAAATCATCAAAAGAATACAAGGCATGCAAAAAGCAAAGAATGATACAAGGCATGCAAAAAGAAAAGCAAAGAATGATGCAGGTGTGAAAAAAGACTTCAAAAAGTATGCAAAGATAATGACCAAGACTTCTTTGCAAAACATGTAGGCTGGCAAGTACTGCAAAAGACATTATTCTCATGTGAAAGCTTGCAAGATTCTTGCATGACAACTAAAGACTCCAACATCAAGACAAATATTGCAATGAATACTATCCCATGTAACTACCTACAAGATTCTTGCATGAAGAAGAGATGACTATGATAGACACTTTGCCAAGCTGCAAAAATTGTATCTAATTTTATTCTTGAGTTTGAGCCTACCTATACAAAGAAGCTTCAACAATTGTATAAGGCATCACTTGGTTTTGAAAACAAAATCCATCTCTTGGTTTTCAGAAACTATTTGAGCTTCAATTCCTCCCAATTTGTATTCTCCAAGTTGTGTTCAAATAGTTCAAATGCAATTCAAGTTCTCTTTAAATTGTTTTGAATATTTCTTCAAATTTCATTTCTACAATTTAGCCATACATGTATTTCAATTTTCAAATTCTTAATTCTCTGTATTTAAATTATTTGTTCTTCAATTTAATAGCATTGTTCTTGGGTTTCTTTGGTATCTTAGTTATAAAAGTAGAGAAGAATATCAAATTTTAAGCAATTTTAGGTGTGAAGGTTTTAATTTAATCCTCAAATAAATACTAAATTGATCTAAATTGGTGTTTACGGTCGCGTTGCTTAAGGGCAAAGGTTATCTTTATTATACGGTAAACTGACATTATGTTTTTACCTTGCCCACAAAGCATTTGGTAAATTTGATAAGGTTTCTTTTATTAACTTTTCTTGGAAATTTGAGATTGCAATTTGCATATTTTTATCTAATAATTCATTTTGAATGCTCTGATTAAAGTTTTTCATCTTTTAATAGATTTAATTGTCTTTCTTTGTAGATTATTCTTACTATTGACTTGAACTATTTTTTATGATATATTACTAAACTTTTCAAATGATTTAAGTCTTTTATATCTTGAGGATTTAAAAAGTCAAATATTATTTCTTGGTTATTGATTATTGTTGAGATCCCTCTACTTGAGACTGCCATTGGTTGTAATAAATTTAGGAATAGGGTTCCCAATATTTCTTCTCTATTGAGATTGCCTACTTGTAATAAAAGGATTTTTATACAAATCCCTAGATTGCAGACATGAGTTTTTTAAAGTTTGTATTTCATTTTGAGCGGAGAACCATTGGCTGATGATAATATTTCTATTGTTGGTTCAAAGTATGTCTTTCTTGGATAAAATTGAGGTTAGCACCAAAACCCATTAATGCTATCGCGTGGAGAGTATATTTTTTGTTAATTACAATTTTTAATTTTACATTCCATTTTTGGTATGAAATTTGGGATAGCAAATTAATATCATGAATATTGTCTAGTGGTGCAAATATTTCAAAATCTTCTTATATTTCCTCTTTACCTTTTGATTTATTTTTGATAATCATTACTTGATTTTTTAAATCTTCCACCTCAATTTTGTTCATATTCATTTGTTCTTTAATTAATCTTATTTCAGATTTTAGTTGTCTCATATCTTGGTTAATCTAGTCAATAGTTATTGTCTTTTGTTTTATTGGATTGTTTTTTGATGTATTTTCTTGTAAGGATTGTTGTAATTTTAATAAGTACTCCTTTTTTAATTGGGGATCATTTATATGTTCTATCATTCTCCAATTTAATTCTTGTTCTTTTGAAATAACATTAATTATATTATAAGTACAATGTTCATTTGTGGTTTTATCTTCAGAAGATGATGAGTGACTTTGACATTGAGATTCTGATTGTAACATATCTAATTCATACTTAGAGTTTGTTGATATTTTTACTTCAGAATTTGAAGAATCAGAATTAATTAATAATTTTGTTAATTGTTTTTTTAAATATTCATCTATATCTAAAGAATTAGTTTTATTTTTGGTTGGGCATTTTTTTTTGAGATGTCCACTTTTTCCACATTTATAACATGTTGGCAAAAATTTGAAGAATCAGATAGGTTTTATTTTTTGTGTCTTTAGGCTTAGAGAACTTTTATCGGTCTTGTAAAAATTTTCTTTGCTTGGCTTAGGTTTATAATTCCTATGTTTTATTTGTTTTTTGTTAGGTTTTCTTCTTGATGGAGGGATTTTTGTATGTTATTAAAACCATATTGTTGACAAAAATTGCCTAACTCTCTTCTAGAATTTGTTAATTCTTTTTGCAAATCTTGATTTATGTGGAAGTTTGTACATATTTTTATAGCTGTTCTCTCATTACATCTAAGATATCAGTATGAGTCAAATTATCACAATTAATTTTTTTTTATTTTCATTTTGGCTTCTCAAATTTTTTTAACTTTTTCTACAAAAAGTTTGGATCGAACATCTATGAAGATGGTGAAGTTTACCAGGTTGAAACCCCAGAGATCAAGGTATGTGCCAACTGAACAATTCCACTACGAAATTGAGGCCTTGCCCTTCCCTATTATTTTTTTAAAGTAAAAAATGGGACTATCAAACAGTTTGATGCCAATTGACAAAAAGGAAACTGACTTGTTGACTTCGCGTCCGTCATTTTTATCACAAGGCAAACCATGCCTATGTCTCACTGCTCGAGCATTTTACAGCAATTGCAAGGCTTAGAGTTGCATGAAGACAATCAAATTCATAGCGAAGTGCTCTACAGATTATTAAATTACTGTCTTCAAGTTTCAGAAAAGTTCTGACATATTTATTTATTTTATATATATGTTATCCAGTGGCTCATGTTTAACATATACTACTAGTCTTGTGCACCCCCCCCCCCCCCCCCTTCTCAAGAAAAAGGGGCATGTGTTAAATGACACTGCAGATAAGTGCATGCTTGTTATCTGTTTAGCGTAGTGCAGTCATGCTCCATAGATCTTCGTCTGTATGATTCCATTCATTCTCAGTTAACTTGATATAATTTTATGGTAGTCTTGAACAACTTTCACAAGCAGTACAGAAACTCAGATTGACAATCCTGCTTTTGTTATTCTAGGGAAATCGGCTAAGAGGAGGACCTCAAATGTTCCAGTTGAGTTTAGATGGGAAGCGGCTTTACGTCACTAACTCACTTTTCAGTGCATGGGACCGTCAGTTCTATTCTGAAATGTTGGAGAACGGTTCACATATGCTGCAAATTGATGTTGATACTGAGAAAGGTGGCCTTACGATAAACAACAATTTCTTTGTAGACTTTGGGTTGGAACCTGATGGCCCTTCCTTGGCCCATGAGATGAGGTACCCTGGTGGTGATTGCCCTTCAGACATATGGATCTAGGCTGGGAAGTTATAATTCTAGCATGGTTTTTAGAACCATCGGTGGAGTCCAGCCTGTCTACTAAAGTATGACTTTTATTATAATAAATAAAGTTACTCGTGAAAAGCTCATAGCCCAGTGTGATCCTCCAAAATGCAGTTTCCAAAAATGTCATCAAGCTGAAAGAGATCCATTTGAAAATGCACATGTACCATGGCTTTATGAATCTACTTCCTGCTTTAGTAATGCTGGAAATTTAGAGTTCAGCCTATTAGCAATCTGTAACTGCGTGGTGTACAACAGATACAAGTTCTACATTACACGTGTGTATGTTTTATTTCCCTAGAGTTGTCTTTTGATAACAAAGGGTTAGCCATGCTGAGTTCTTAGTTGTATGTGATTACGGTTTTTAACGTATAACTCGGCAATGAACAGGAATTTATATAGGGGTGCTCAAAACCGAATTGGAGCAATTGTACCGAACCAAACCGAAAGGAATCGATTTAATTCGGTTATAAAGTCTTATGAACCGATCGGTTCGGTTCGGTTCAGTTTGGTTTCGGTTTTTTCTCAAAATAAAACAAAACCAAACCGAACCGATTCTATTTATTAATAAATATGTTATATAGATATTATATCTATATTTATATTTATATTGTATTTATTATATATATTTATATGTATATATTATATTATATATATTTATATTTGTATTATATATATTTATATTAATTTTTTTTACAAATTAAAAAAAAATTGAAAAACTGAATATGTCAACTGAACCAAACCAATTTAAGTCGATTTGGTTTGGTTTGATTTTTTGAAAAAAAAACCAAACCAAAACTGACATATTCGGTTCGGTTTGGTTTAGGTCCAAAACCGAACCGAACCGAACCCGTAAACAACCCTAAATATATGTGATGTCATACTCGCACCTTAACTTTAACCCGCCTCTTAGAGTATTGAATTGAAAAGGATTATGAATTTGAAGCTTATATAAACACTAAAAAGAATTAGGAGAACTTTATTTTTAGTTAAAAAAAATATAGATTTGTCACCTAACATAATTAAAAGTGTGTTAGGTTACCTTAATATTTATAAAGAAAACATATTAGAAAGTGATTTTGGACAAGAAAATTAAAAGAAGAGAGGCATTTATTTCAAAATGACTATAAACTTATTAAAAACTAAAAACTAAGAATCTTGAGGTCTTTTTAAGAGAGGGTAAGGTGTTAGGGATCTTAAATGCTTGATAATTGACACTACTAAAAAAATGGCATTTAGTGACCGTATCATTGGTCATTAATTTCAAAAGACAGCGGTCACTGAATGAATCAATGACCGCATTTGTGACTGATATGGTCGGTCAAAAAAAATCTCATCACTAATCGATTTTGTGATCAAGGTGGTCACTAATCAATAACCGAAATAACCAGTCGCTAATTAGTGATCGCTACAATTGGTCACTAATTTGGCCACTAAATAGTGACTGCAGTTTTCATATCATTAATCAGTGACTGAATATTGTCAGTCACTAATTAGTGAGCGAAACATGCAATCACTAATTTGTGACTGAAAACATGCGGTCACTAATTTGTAATCGAATATTTTCGGTCACTGATTATTTAGTGACCCTTTTTATGACAAAATTAGATACACATTTACTGACTGCAAACATGATAGGTAATCAGTGACCGCAATTTTTCCATCACTAGTCGGTTACTAATTAGTGACCCTATTAACTTTATCATTCTAACTGTATGCAAAATTACAATTGGGTCACTAATTTTGTGACCTTCTTGTAACCCATTTTAGGAGTCACTGGTGTTGTAATTGCTGTAATACGTATATATCATTTCAATTCCTATAATACATTATAATTCTTGTGATGCGTTTATGTCATTTCAATTGTATTTCACCAGTAGCATACATGAAAAGTTATTAAACATCATAGTATAATTAGTTTGAAATGTCAAATTCTTTAATAATACAATTTGATAACTATTTTGGAACATAAAAAATGAAATAAGAATGTAAAGTATTAAAACATAATAATGTTAAACTGTAACTTCACAGCTTATTGCCTTCTCCAGTGCTCCCATTTTGGGTTGATGATCCACCTTACACTGTGTTGAACTTTTCCATCATTGCAGTCATTGCAGCTATCATAGCCTCCTCCTTAGCCTTTATTGCCTCCTCTCTAGCCTTTAGTGTCTCTGCTGCTAATTTCTTGGTCTCCTCAAGCACTTGTGCCTCTCTTGATGTTGCTGCACATCTCTCCTCTGCAAGTGCTTTAACAATTGCCTCTTGTAATTGATCTGAATTGACATATTCAAGAAGAGGTACTATGGAGATGGATTCAAATGAAGTGCCAATAGAAGCAAGCTCTCTACAATGATAGGTGTTCTTAAAACCATAAATTCGATTTTTGTAGGGCTGACCATAGATTGCAACACATTTCTATGCATCAAATGAGCTTTTTAGAGTAGGATTACTACCATATTGACTGCAATATGACTGCTCATACTCCTCCTAGAAATAAATCAATGACAAGTATAAAATTAATGTAAATTAACATTAATGACAAGTAATCGCATTACCTTACATGATGATAAGATTATAATAGAAGAAATAAAAAAATAGATTTTGGTAAGAAAGACAAATAGAACTATGCTTGTAACTCAGCTGAGATCTGCTTGTAACCGGTTGGAATTATGCTTGTAATTGAACAAAGCTATGCTTGTAACTGAACAGGTCTAAGCCACAAGCATCCATTGGTTCAGTTACAAGTAGAGTTCCGTTTAGTTACAAGCAAAGCTTAATTCAGTTCCAAGCATATCTCATTTCAATTACACACAATATGTCCCTCTATTTAACCAAACTCGGGACCAAGTCTTAGAGACAATGACTTGTTCAGTTACAAGCATAGCTTTGTATGGTTACAAGGAGAGGCCATATAGTTATAAGTACATCTAAGTTCAGTTATATGCATATATCTTCAATGATAAAACAAAGTGTAATCCCAGTCACATAAGCATTCGTTGGTTCAATTACAAGTAGGGTTCCTTTTAGCTTTGAGCAGATTTCAGTTCAGTTTCAAGCATGTCTCCATTTAGTTATATGCAGATATGTCCCTCTATTCAACCAAACCTAGGACCAAGTTTAAAAGGCAATGACTTGTTCAGTTACAAGCATAGTTTTGTATGGCTACAAAGAGAGGCCTGTACAGTTACAAGTTACATCTAAGTTTAGTTACATACATATATCTTCAATGATGAAACGAAGTGTAATCTTAGTCACACAAGCATCAATTGGTTCAGTTACAGCAGGGTTTTTGTTAGTTACAAGCAGATCTCAGTTCAGTTTCAAGTATATCTCTGTTTAGTTACATGTAGATATATCCCTCTATTCAACCAAATGTAAGACCAAGTTTTAGAGGTAATGACTTATTCAGTTACAACTATAGTTTTGTATGGTTACAAGGTAAGGCTCGTTTAGTTGCAACCATATCTAAGTTCAGTTACATGCATATATCTTCAATGATAAAACGAAACGCAATCCCAATCATACAAGCATCCATTGATTTAGTTACAAATAGGGTTCCATTTAGTTTTATGCAGATCTCAGTTTAGTTCCAAACATATCTCTGTTCAGTTACATACAGATATGTCCCTTTATTCAATCAAATGTAGGACCAAGTTTTAGAGGCAACCATATCTTCAATGATAAAAACGAAGCACAATTCTAGTCACACAACCATCCATTGGTTCAGTTATAACTAGGGTTCCATTTAGTTATATGCAAATTCCAATTCAGTTCCAAGCATATCTTCGTTCAATTACATGTAGATATGTCCTTCTATTCAACCAAACCTAGGACCAAGTCTTAAAGGCAATGACTTGATCAATTACAAGCATAGCTTTGTATGGTTACAAGGAGAGGTCTATTTAGTTACAAGCACATTTAAGTTCTGTTACATGCATATATGTTCATTGATAAAACGAAGTTTAATCCCAATCACACAAACAACCATTATTTCAATTACAAACAGGATTCTGTTCAGTGACAAGCAGCTCTTAGTTCAGCCTCATATAATAGGTATTAGAAGCTATTGGAAGCTTACTTGCCTAAACAAAGTATATAAGCCACATTCAAAGTTAGGAAATAAACCACCTTCAAATTTAAGAATCACATGATATAATAAGTCCAGTGAAAAATCAAATATTTTAAGCACTTGTCAAGAATAGTAGTAGCATAAATAACATATATTGAGTGAAAATTATGTAATGGATTTTAATCTATTGTGAATTTGGCATTAAAAGCTTACTCGAATCCTCTTTGACTTGTTGTCGACATAATCACCCTCTCCTTGTTTTCTCCAGTAAGTGCGGTCATGGACCTCAACTTGGTTGATTCTTGTCCCACCTTGTTCCTAGTGTATTAATTCATTAAGTGAATAATTTATATAATATAAATGTAATTGAACTATGACTATGAAAAGAAACTTACCATTCTACATTTGTGCTCGGCAAATGAAATGGAATCGCAGTGTGCTTTACAATTATCCATATTTCTCAGTCAATCTGTTTTC